>JAXCGZ010015109.1:107500-270911 GCA_037179515.1 Halocaridina rubra
CTGCTATCGATGCTCTCTCTGCTGCTACAGAACAAACTTTGAAGGTATACAGTAATAATAATTTTGACTTTTTATTTTAATTCTGACCTTAATCTTAAATAAATACTTTGTATCTTGTAAAGAAGAGTAACCCAAAGGTGCTCTAGGGGTATATATATATATATATATATATATATATATATATATATATATATATATATATATATATATATAATATATATATATATATATATATATATATATATATATATATATATATATATATATATATATATATATATATATATATATATATATATATATATATATATATATATATATATATATATATATATATATATATATATATATATATATATTATATATATATATATATATATATATATATATATATATATATATATATATATATATATATATATATATATATATATATATATATATATATATATATATATATATATATATATATATATATATATATATATATATATATATATATATATATATATATATATATATATATATATATATATATATATATATGGCAAGTCACTTTACGTAATCATGGGTAACCTAACTTAACCTTACCTCACCCCACACAACCCAGTCTAACCTACTCTTAACCTTACATAAACCACTCTATCAATATATGAGGTTACTCGTCTGTGCAAGATCCCATACTTTATTATCAGTCTGTAAAGCGAGTTCATTTATGCTTAAATGTTATTTGTAAGAAGGGAGTCAATCTGGAAAATACTTAAGGACTGTTCTGCTAATGTAATTGAATTTGGAGTTTGTATGGAAGAGACTGGATTACTTATTATATTACTTGCTACTTCCACTCCCAGGTAGGCTATTTAGCCTGTTAGTGGGATCAGTTGTCTTTTCCTTTCCTTTTTGTATCGAAAATTCTTCCTCTTCTTACTTCTTGTGTTGGAAATGTTCTTTTTCAAGATCACTTCCGCTGTGTCTTGCCAACATTTTCAAGGTCTACTTCTGGTGTCTAGTTCCAGTTCATCTTATCATCTCTTCATGTTCTCTCAATCTATCACTGAACTTTTATCTTCTAAGAGTTCCATCCTAACCTCTTGGTTTTACTAAATTGGGAAACTTAGATCTTGTTCAAGCTTGCCTATTCATATTAGATTCCCTTGATGTATATTGAATGAAAATATTTGCCATTTTTTATGTCACATCTAATTCCCATCAAGAATGGGCCCGATGCCCCTCATTGGGCTTGAACACAGGTGTGTCACTTCCTAAATCAATCACTCAAAGCACTGTGCTACAGCAGTCTCTGTGTTTGTGTACAAAAATGGAACTTCTTTTTTCTTGACCTCTATTCCTACGTCTATGTGGGGTCGGGGTTCCCGACTAGGCAGATCTATAGTCCTTGGTTTTGTGTCTGATCTAGTCTCTTTGACCTTTATCCCTTAAATCCTCACTCATACACTCCATCCACCTTTACATTGACTTTCCTATATTTCTCCTACTTTGTATTAGTGAGTAAGGAAAGTAACTAATTGTAGGATATATTTATTTTATTAATTATTAATTTTCAAATCATTGGCTTAAATATTGGTTCCATATCAATGCAGTTGTCCTGGGAGAAATTGTTGGGGACAGTTATGTGAGTGCAATTGTCCAGGGGGCAGTTCTTCTGATGATATCCTTGGACGCTGCCAGCTAGATGAATTTAGTATGAGAGTAATACTACTATATTATTAATAACTCTGGTCTCTATGGATTATATTTAGATAAAATATTTATGTTGAAATAAAAAATGATGATACCTTATGAATATGATTGTTAATTCGGAAATTAAAATGTAAAAATTTGTATATAATTGACACATTTCCCTTGAAGGGTATTGTCTGTTTAACCAGTTCATATTTACAGTTAGATTTTGTTTTTTATGATTGAAGATAGGAAATACAATTGTAAGTAGGAGCTTTTACTAGAGAGAATCTTCACAATTTCATATTTTTCAGGATATAACAACTATGTTGGACGATCCGTCTGTGCCTCGGTTCAGCGAGTTCTCGTCCGCCAGTAACTCTCCCTCTCGCAGGGTGACGGCTGAAGAATTTGAAGCCATTGCGTACAAGATCGAAGCAGAGTACAGGAGGAAGCTCATGATGGACGAACCCAAAGAGAAGGATAAAAAGATTCACAAAAAGAAAAAGAGAAAAAATGTCATATGCGAAGACAGTGAAGAACCTAAAAAGAAGAAAATTAAAAAGGAGAAAAAGTCTGAAGTTGATAAAAGTGAAAAAGGAGACAAGGTCAGTGAAAAGGATGTTCTAGATAATACAAAGGAACTCTTCAAAGACATCAAAGATGGAAGGATCAAACCAGGAGCCATTATCAAATCAAAAGACATTGCCAAAAAGGAAGGTGTTGTGAAGAAAGAAACTAAGAGTTCAACAGAAGGAAAACCTAAGGCAAAGACAAATCCATTCGGAAAAATTAACAAGCAGGAACACACGAAATTAACGACGCTGATTGCGAAAGCCAAAGAATCACGTATTGGACTCGTTCCTAACAGCGAAGTAGGCGACAGTCCGAAGCTCAGCCTAGGTAGTATTATTCTCTCAGGGGACATTGGAACGGGCATAAAGTCCACTAGAGAAGCCAACAGTGCCGACGAAGAAGAAAAATGGGAACCCAAAGAGAAATGGGATAGCCCTTGGGAAAACAGGTGGGAAAAGGTCCCAGAGAAGGAAGAGTCGGGTACGCCTTCGGTAAGAGAAGAAGAAGAGAAAGAGGAGATTCCTGAAGTTGAAGAATTCCCTGAGAAATTAGTAGAAGAACCTCCTCCTACACCCAGAGCTCCAGAGATAAAACAAGAAAGAGCCACACCAAATCTGAGTGCCTGGTTCAAAGCCTTCGGCACTCCTAAGGTAAGTTCTGGAGGCTCAAAGAAGATGCCAGATGACATCGCGGACAGTCCCATAAAAGATCAAGAGGAAAACGACATTATTAACGTAGACGATGTAACAGAACCGGAGGAAGAAGACGCTGCTATCATGGATGAACCTCCTCCCTCTCCACAACCTCCGCCTAGTCCTGAGCCTCCTGTGTCCCCGGAGCCTCCCATCTCTCCCGAAAAACCTCCCGAGACACCCTGGTATGAAAAAATAGACGAAAAACTAGAAGATGAGCCTATATGGAAAAAAATGAAGGTCAGATTTTCAAGTTTCTTGTATTGTTATTTGCTCATGTAATATTTCATCTTATGATAATTATCCATATACAAAACCCTTCATACTCCTTATAAGAGGGGTGGTTTAGTCAAAACAAGATATGTGACTCTTTATGGGAGGCATACACAAAGGAAGGAATTTGCAGTGCCCTTGCTTTGCCCCATTTAATTGACTTTTGTGACATGCAAGGGAACGCAGAGGTGGTATTGTTTGCATTCCCCTTATAGTAGTTATTTTGCATTAGATAATTTTTGTAAACATTTGAGTTACTGGTGAACCAAAGCCCTAAATTGGGATCTTGTAAAGAAATGTAACCCTAGGCTATTGTAGGGTTTTTCATATTTACAAGATAAGTCAACTTAACTTACCCTAACCTAACAATTTATTGGAATATTTAGCGTTACAAGAGGTTCTGCTTGTTAATTATCTTTACAAGAGCTCCATACGGCTTTTCATATTTTTACCTTTGGTTTGCGGAATGCAAGTACTTGATCATAGAGCGTATTTATTATTGAAGCGGTGAGCTATTACCTAGATTATTGCTCTAGAAAGCAGTGTTTTATGATCAGTAAAACTGATTTAGTCCTTAAATGTTAGTGCACTGATAAACCTATAAAAACAAATTAGTTTTGCTCATACTATTATTATTATGTATGGTCCCTTATCTGTTCAGTGGTCATATACACACATTCATTCTTTCAGATGTATAATTTCTTTCCCTACATTACGTATATTAGTAGTATGTATACTTAATTTTATTTTATTTCATATTCTGATGCAATAATTATGAATTACCTTTTTCGAAATTTTGAACATTAAACATTAATTAAAAAAAAAAAAAAAAAAAAAAAAAAAAAAAAAATATATATATATATATATATATATATATATATATATATATATATATATATATATATATATATATATATATATATATATATATATATTTTCTAATGACAAATGATAATTATAATAATAAGAGAGACAGTGCCAAAATGCACTTTAAACTTTAGCTTAAGTGTAGAAGAGAGAGAGAGAGAGAGAGAGAGAGAGAGAGAGAGAGAGAGAGAGAGAGAGAGAGAGAGAGAGAGAGAGAGAGAGAGAGAGAGAGAGAGAGAGAGAGAGAGAGAGAGAGAGAGGCAAACTAATAATAATAATAATAATAATAATAATAATAATAATAATAATAATAATGATCAGTTTTACATTACGGACTCCCTTTCTTACTAAGGGCTAGGATGGTGCCTTATTGCGAAGGACATTGGTTTTGGTAGGTGTGATTGTTACCCTGAGTGCTTGCCCTTGCTAACCTCAGACCCTGGCAGGCTGCAAACCCTCAACCTGATGCCTCAAAGTCGCGGACATTACCACTTTTCCATGGCGACCACAATAATAATAATAATAATAATAATAATAATAATAATAATAATAATATCATCATCTTATATTTAATTGTCTTCAGGAATCTTAGTCTTATAATAAACTGAAGGGGAAGAACGGTCCAAGCAAACATCACAGAAAATATATAATTTATTTAATCTCCTTATAATGCCTCACACAGCGTTTCAAATATCCACTGTATTTATAATCATGTACCTATGAATGAGTGGCAAAGACATATTCATGAACAATTACTCTAATCAAACCAAATTCTAGTTGTAAATAAGTAAAATTTGTATATACAACACATTCACACAATCAAAGTAATGAATTTACTTATATCTAAACGTATGTAAATAAAAAAAACACTTTCACTAATAAAATTTGTTTTACAAAATTCTAAGAGTGCGACTTAAGCCATCTTTATTTGATATAGGATAAGTTTTTGAAATAAATAATGACTCTGCATGTCCTGATTTCATTTTCACTTTTTCCTCTGTATATTATTTTGAAATTATTTACACTGAAATTACACTTACAGACATAAGAAAAGTGTTCTCGAATGCTTATTTAGACATTTCTTAGTTGAGCCAACATATGCTAGTTGGCATTTGGGGCAGTTAAATTGGTAACTACCTCAAACAAAACGAGTCAGGTAACTTGTCCTTATGGATTACATAATTTTTAAGTTTATGATTGTTGTAAGATATAATGAATGGTTTAATATGAGGGTAAAATTTGTAGAAAATTGTAGTTAATTGCTTTTTTATGTAATAGTTTAAATTTTCGTTATGTTAGGACAATTTTATGTACATTTGCATCTTTTTGGGACCTTCCTTTACAAGTTTGGGCAAAAAATCTTATTAAGAAAATTTGTAAGATGTTTTAAAAAAATATAATGTGAATATCCATTTACGAAATTTACACCAAGACCAGAAAGTTTCGTAAGCTATTGCTTCGAAATTTTAAGCATAATTCATTTTGTATATTGTTGTATAGAGCATTTAGATTATCATCTACTTATATTAATCTTCACAATGAAATAGCATTCTTACTTAGTTTCTTTGCTACAAATGGATATCAACCCAATATATTTTATAAACATCTTAGAAATTTTCTTAAGATTTTTTGCCTCAAACTTGTAAAAGAAGGTCCCAAAAAGATGCAGACGTACCTAAAATTGCCCTACCTTAACGATAATTTAAACTGTTACATAAAAAAGCAGTTAACTACAATTTTCTACAAATCCTACCCTCATATTAAACCATTCATTATATTTTATTAAAAAAAAAAACAAACTTAAAAATTATGCAGTCCATATGGACAAGTTACCTGACTTGTTTTGTTCGATTGTAGTTACCAATTTGACTGCCCCAAATGCCCACTAGCATAAGTTGGCTCAACTAAGAAATGTCTTTTAGTCAGATATTGCCAACACCACGGGTCTTCTTGTCGTTCTAGAAAAATATTGTCAGCTCCAGTAAACTCAAGGATTCGAGAGCACTGTTCTAATGTCTGTAATTGTAACTTCAATGTAAATTATTTCAAAATATTATACAGAGGAAAAAGCGAAAATGAAATCAGGATAGCAGAGTCATTATTTATTTCAAAAACTTATCCTAAATGAAATAAAGATGGCTCAAGTCTCACTCTCAGAATTTTGTAAAACAAATTTTATTAGTGTGAAAGTTTTTTTTATTCTACATATGTTTAGATATATGTAAATTCATTAATTTGTTTGAATGTGTTGTATATAAATATTTTACTTATTCACAAATAGAATTTGGTTTGATTAGAGTAACTGCTCATGTATATGTTTTTCTTCACTCTTTCATAGGTACATGATTATGAACACAGTGAATGTTTGAAACGTCTTGTGAGTTATTATAATCAGATTAAATAAATTAAATATGTTTTACGATGTTTGCTTGGACTGTTCTTGCCCTTCAATTGATAATAATAATAATAATAATAATAATAATAATAATAATAATAATAATAATAATAATAATAATAATAATAATAATAAATATTTTAGCTTATGCCCCCATTCAATGTATTTTTACTTTGCTGTTATTTGTCATGGTTCTCACACTTTCTTTACCCTTTGAAGATGAATTCTGTATACAGAATTTAAAAACACTTTTCAGTGTCTCTTCTATTTATTATATATATCTCTCTATATACAATAGCCATAAACCCCCTTATAAGGGAGGTGGTAGGGTCAAAGCTAAAACTTTGAATGGGGATGAATAGTGATACATTAAACAGCACATATTCCTTTAGTGAATAGCATATCTCTGGTGTTGCAGGTTAAAGGTGTATAATGAAAGGCATAGGCAAGGAACAATGATAGCATTAGAACCCATTAATAGAACATTGTAAATAACTTGTCTTGGGGTACCTTCATTCTTTAGAAGTGACTCAGAGGGATAGGAGATTGAGGAATTGCTTGTTCTTTTCTCATATGTTTTTTTTTCTGGAAAATAAATGTTGGTGGGGGTGAGCATGGGCAAGAAAATGCATTAAAACTCATTTGCTGTAGTGGGATATTATTTACTGTTTTGAAAATTATTATTATTATTATTATTATTATTATTATTATTATTATTATTATTATTATTATTATTTATTACAGGGGGTCCTCAGTTCACGAGGTTCTTGACCTATGACGTTTTGTGGTTATGATGCATCTCCCATAAATTATTTTGCATCTTTTATGATAATTTTTTGGCCTGAATTATATCTCCCAAGCATATAGGAGATTTTTCTGATGGCAGTACTTCGTAGGATAGGAAAGCCATCACCATGGAAGTAAAGTTAGAGATAGTGAAATGCTTGGAAAAGAGAGAAAGTTTACCACTGTGTTAGCATAGGTGGGTGACGTAGGTGCTTAATTAGGTGTGTTTCAGCTTATGGGGAAAATCGGATTATGACACATCTTGAGGAACAGAACTGCATCGTAAGTCGAGGACTCCTTGTGTTATTATTGAGTATTTTTTTTCTTTGCATAAGAGTAAGTGAAATTAAAGCATACGCTATGGTATATATATTAAGAGTGGTAGGTTATGTTGTGAGTGACATATTCTTTAAGAAAATAAAATGTAAATATTTGCTTATGTACTCGTTTTGCTCAAAATTTTTTCAAAATTGATATTTCTTGTACATGCATTATGTAAGCTTTTATGGAGTACCATATACTGTAGTATTTAGATATCATTCTCTGTTCATTTTGCTTCATATTTCATGAAATTTTTTTCGTTTTTTTAAGTCTGGTCATTTTCAATTTCTTAATAGCTTGGAGACCAAGAGTATGCCTTAAAGGACACCAAGAGGGTAAGATTGGCTAATTATTTAGACCATTTTTTTCTCTAAGAAATATCGTAAATCTGTAAACCTTTCGTGCACTCTTTACCAAAGTTATTTTTCCATTTTATTATGCACATTCTCTTACAGGATCTGGTAAAGATTAGTGTCCCCCCGAACTTAAAATATTCCCGTAAGTTGTTAGATTAGGTTAGTTCGTTTAGGTCAGGTTATGTTAGGTATTGACCTAACCTGACCTAACTTTACCTAACCCACCCAACCCTTCCCAACCTAAGCTAATGTAACTTCACCTAAGCTAACAACTTATGTGGTTATTAATGTTCTGGGGGTCACTACTAATTACTTAATCCTTCTTAAATGATAAATGCTCCTTAGCTAATTAGTGTTAGTATATACAGTATTTTCTTTGCAAAATTTTGATGATATTAATTTCTTGTATATGATATAATTAGACAGAATTCAAAGTAACAAATTAGTATTTTAATTAAAGAAAAGTGTATTATTTTCTTTAGTTATGATATAGAAAGTAGAATAGATTAGTTTATGAAATGTTTCCTGTCTTTGTTGAGAGCCTTGAAATACTGTATTGGAGTTATAAGATTATTTTTCTTTTCTTTAAAACTTAGAGAGAAAAATGGTCACCTGGTAAAAGAAAATGGCAATATTTGGCACAAACTACTTTATCTGTTAATTTTCATTGGTAGTTTATTTTGTTTTGTCTCCTTGTTTGCAAGGTGGTCTGCAGAGTGACAAGTCACGTTTGCATACACACTCACTTTACTTCAGTATTCTGTGTCTGGCGTTGTGTTTTCACCAACCAAAAAGTCCATGGTTGATTTGAGTTGTTTTGCCCTGCTATATTGGCATTAACATCCATACTAAAAAATAACATAAAACGAAACATCTTGTTTTATTATTAAGTTCCAGCAACCATTTATGCTTGAGGGTATTCAGCACTTGACTCACAAATGGCTGCTGGAAAATAGTAATAAAAGTAGACATACGTTTTATGTTACTTTCTCTGTACGGATGGCTATGCATACATACTTGGGCAAGACAACTCAAATTAACTTGACTTTGTGGCTCGCGAAAATGCGACTTGGATGCACACCCCCGCTTAGTCATTGTGTAAATATCGTATCTGAGTGGCACAATTTAACTAGTTTATATAGTTAGATTTTTAACTGATTTATGAAATGAGGATTATATGTGTAATAGATTTCATTTTCATGTTGTGATGAAAAGAAAAAATTTGGAAACAGTAAATTCTAATACTATTGATTAATTTGTTGAAATGGAAACGGTAGAATGCTCGACTTGGAAGATGACGGAGTGGTGTTCGAGCCTGGGCGATTCAATAGAAAGGGCATTCAGCCTTAATTTATTGACCTCCATCCTTCTGTGGCCACTGCCAAGTGGGTATAATAGAATATGTTGCCAAATGGGTTGTTACCAAATGGATTAGTGCCCAACTACTGGTGCCAAAAGTGCTGCACCGAAATGTACCAAACCTTGGGAGATCTGTCCCTTTTAAAAGGTGGCATTGGCTATTCTGACTGTCTTTATTTTTCCTCACTTTTGCAGAGAAGTCTCTTGAGGTGCTGTTGTTCCCTAATCTGTCTAGCCAACAGCCCAGATCCCCTAAGGAAGGCCATGTTCTCTTTTCAGGGATATCTCTGCTCTCTCTGAGTAGACATGTACCTTATCCTTAAGGTTGTCCTCTAGGGTTGTTTGTATTCTAAGGGTTAGATAAATATGCCCTCTTGCACGTCCCTATGAAAATCACTTGTATTTTTACCTTACTCGCTGAGTTATCGTTGATTTCCATTTTACAGACACTGTAGTTCCTTTTTTGTGGATATTTGAAAGTAGCGTTGTTTTTTGTCGCATTGTTTGAAGCATATTGATGGTTCAAGAGATACAAGCTTATCCTTTTTTTGGGGCAGTTGTAGTTGGATTTCTAGTTTTTTGGGTGCCCATCCCTCTAGCAACTGGTGTCGGTGAAATCCTCTCATTCTATTGTAATTTGGCTCGTTTCATTCCCAGACTACTGTAGCAAACCTGTAATCTATTCAGTTTCTTGACCAATTAATGTTAGCTCTGCTCCTCTAACATGGGAGTTTCAGTCTGGGATGGAAATATTTGTACTCCTGTGGTTTGTTTCTTCTAGACTCTGCAACTCTTAAGAGGAATCGGGTTGTTTTCTCTGCTGGCATTCTGTTGCTTTTCTCTCATGCCCTAAAACCTCGGATGGTGATATTTTCTCAGTGTTATTCTAGAGCTGACCTATTTAATTTGTCGGTGCTTTGCTTTCTTCTCACTTGTCAGCTTGGAGGCAGCCAATGGATATCCTTTTTAGGGTTTTTTTCAGCTTTTACTAGTAATTGAGTTCATTTTCATAAAGCTTAGTCCTTCTGTTTACTGTACCCTCTTTGACCAGGGATGCCTCGTCTGACTATCATTGGTGGCTGGTGGCTCTTTATATTTTTCATCCTGTCTCCATGGAGTCTTCTGCTGGCAGGGTCTCTGTAAAGTGTGAATTTTTAAACAAGTTGTTTGCATTTAGTTGAGGTTTATTCTGTATTTGTTTTCATTTAGTTGTCTTTTGTTTCATGGAAGAAAATACTTCATAGGAATTATAAATTACACTACTTACATTTAGATTTAATGAAGCTTGAAAATATATAATGTTTAAAAAGACAGTCAGGAATGTAATCGATCATGGAGAACTTCATACATCTTTAAAGTTCATCATCAAATCTTTCAACTTTTTCTGTGAGGGGTTGCCATGTGAATCAGTCGTCTCCATATTGCCTTATCCGTCATACATCTTTAAAGTTCATCATCAAATCTTTCAACTTTTTCTGTGAGGGGTTATCATTGTGAATCAGTCGTCTCGATATTTTGCCTTATCCTACGCTCACTCCTCTGTTGCAATACGCACGCTCCCTCATGTCCTCTATCACTGCATCTGTAAACCTTCTCACTGGCCTTTCTCTCCCCCTCCTGCCTGGCACCTCCATCCTCAGCATCTTTCTTCAAATGCACCCCTCATCCCTCCTTACACTTACAACTTCAGAGATTAAGAAAAAAAATGTGATTGCTTGTAGTGAAGACTTCCTTAACTGATTTAAATTCGTAAATAAAAATTAAGATTGAGAATTTGTATTACACGCCACAACAGCTACGCACTGACCGAGCATTTCTTTGCAAAAGAGAGAGACGCATATTTACTATAATCCTCAAAAAGAATTTATTTTTTCATTTACTATCAGATTTTAAAGGAAACTGATGTGCTGTATTCAGAGGGGATATTTTTCTTAGGAAATAGTCTTGAAGAAAATAAGTTTTAAAGTAGACTATTTGGGTTGTTCAAGGTTAAAATTTATGGTTATAGGCTCAGGGATTGTATAGGTGTATTGGCTTTACAGTGACACTCCTTAAATTTCTCTTTTCTCTCTCTTTTTTTTTTTTTTTTTTTTTTTCCAGTAAAAGTTGATAACCTGTGAAATTCCCCTAAACGCCCATAATTTCCTCTTTATATTATTTTTGTGTAATTAATGTATGTTTCATTCCGTTTTTCTTTATTTATAATAACTGAGTAGGTTAATGACATAATTCATTCATTTTATCAAGAAAATAGTATATGAGATATGCCACTTTGGGTTTTATGGAGGAAATTTTAGGTATGAAATCTGTTGTTTTGTGGAAAATATATGTATATAGTATGGGAGTTTTGTGAAATGGTTAAGTATGAAATAGGGTTTTTTTGTGGAAGGTTTGAGTATAGTGCTCTCCTTGATTAGTATGCATTGGAAAGGAGATAATTTTTACAATGCATGCTCTTTTATTATGATCTATACTAAATAATACTAAAGACTTGCAAATAGGTTTCTTTGATGTTTTTCCATTGAAAGAGGTTAAGAAGCAGGCACATAAAATGGTAAACATTCTTGACATAGCATATGGCATGGCCTTTTGGTCATGATTGAAGCACTGTATAAGCTTTGTCAGGAGCTGTACTCTGCTTCCTTACCACTCTCATTTTGGTACTCCATCTTTATTATAGCATTTTTTTTGTTGTCATTTTATATGTCACTGTTAATCTCCAATTGAATGGATGTAGATGCATACTGGTCGTAGCTAGCTATGGTATTAAGGCTGGATGACCTTCCTATTGCCCTGTGGCTGGCACTAACCTGAGGTTGTCACTTCCCAAGTCAAGTGCTCCGACGACTAACAAGCACATATTGAAATGAACCTTTGGCCCAAAATAAGATGAAAAATATCTGATATGACCCAGATGATCATAAAAGTTGCCCATATGTGTCTTAAAGTTGTTCATATTCTCTTCGTTCTATTTTATCAGCAGCTTTTAATATGTACATGTCATGTCAGGCCAGGTCAGTTTAGATAAGTTTAGATTAATGCCTAACCTAGGCTAACTAAACTAACCCACCTAGCTTAGCAATTCACGAGGTGATTTAATGTATTGGGGGTTAATTATCTATACAGGATCCTCTTTCTTTCTTTCTGCTAAGTTGGGAAACTTTTCCTCACTACCACTTGCCCGAAATTATTTTTGGTGTTAGGATATTTATTTGTTTCTCGTTTCTTATGGATAAGTTGACAAGTTTTTATAGTGTTACTCATGTCTCTCTTGTTATGAACTTTGGAATGGAATTAATTTCCTGCAGATAGCTAATATTTCTTTTCATATCTTTTCCTTTAAGAGCTTCATATATATTTGTATTACTTTGACATCTTCCTAATTCTTCTCTCGAGTATTGCACAATATATTGTGGGCTGCAGCAGTGTAGGGGTTTGAGTGCTTGACCAAGGAAATGACACCTCCTAATCTAAGCCAACCATAGGGCATTAGGAAGGACATCCAACCTTAATTCCTCATCTGCAACCTGTCTACATGCACCTATATTCGAATGGGGATTAATAGTAACACATAAAATGACAAACAAATATTATCACACAAATTTCTATGTCAGACTCAGTCAGGGTAACACTGTCCTTTTATTTCAACATTTTAGCAGTATTTTAAGATATGTTCATGTTTGGAAGTTTGGAAGAAATTGATGAAAGATAATTTTGAGTCTTGAATGTAAAAAATAATTGTACCTTTCTTTCAAAAGAGAGTGCTTACCAAATAACAAAATATCTCGTTCAAAAACTGATCGGTAGTTACACTGTAGTAGGTGTGAGAACTTATCATATACTGTATTTATTGGATTCTTGTGTTGTTTCTTAAACAGTATAGCGTATTAATCATTAGATTTTATTATTCCTGTACTAATAATTATTATCCTAGAAATATTTTACACTATAATCTTTTAAATTTTTTACTGTAAGATGGATATGAATATTTTATTCTGTGAATTTTTGTGTGATTTGCTTCTGCAATTTTAGTGTTATTGTTTTCTCCTTGCAGCCTGATGAAGAAGATGATCCTTACAAGTTTGAAGAGGAAGAGTTAGACCGAGCGAGAGAAGAGGCTAAAAAATTAGAGGTAGAAAGGCAAAGGAAGGCATCAGTATCTTCGTCTGGAGTATCAGACCGCTCCCCTTTAAATCACAGTTTCGATTCAGATCGTTCCCCCGCCGCCTTTTCTTCTGAAGGTGAACGTTCACCCATGACGAGGTCTCCTCATACGCCAGGATTTGGATCAAAACAATTCTCTCCTGTCCCAGAAAAATCGCCCAGCGTTCCAGCTTACTCTCCACGTTACGAAACGTCCCTTTCCAAGCCTTTCCCATCCTACGATCCAGAAAAAGGCAAATATCAGGCCAATGGAGCCATCAAAGTGGGCTTTTATCAAGACATGTCCGACAAAGGAACTGGAGACAAACCTGAGAAAAAATCAAAAGAACCCAAAGCGACAGAATCACCCGTTTACAGTCCCACTGTGCCATACATGAGTTCATTCTACTCTAGTAAAACAGAAGCAAATAAAAAGCAGAAATCACCTGCTGGCTACACTAGTTTTTATAGTTCTGAATCTGCAGTAGACAAAGCTAAAACTCCTAATTACTATTCAGCATCAGCGCCAGCTACTCCAACAGATAAACCCTCTCCAGCCCCTTTGAATGTTGAAACGGCTGAAAAACCTAAACCTTACAGTTACTATTACGATCCGACCAAACCTCTCACCGATCAGTATAAAAACACTGGTTCAGTCCCTACTCCTCAACCTCCTAAGAAACCACCGGGATATTATAATACTCATGACACCAACAAGAAGTCGACTCCTTCTATGTCTCCTGCTGGTGGCCAATCATCCTCTCTGCCTGGTAGTTTGGCCTCTCCGGGACAGGTGGCAATGACGCCTCCTACGCCAGATATTCCTAGCAAAGCAGAAATACAACCTCTTAAGAAGAGAGCAGCAATGGATCGCCTCAGTCAAGACTTCCAGACAAGTTCCAGTGTGGTGACCTCTCTTGCAGTTGGCAGTGGAAGTGCACCTCCTCCTCCTTGGTCAGGACCAAAATCCTTAGATGATAATGTAGTTAGTCATAGTGCAGCCCCTCCTAGTGTAGGTGTTTCGTTTTCTCCCCATTCATCAAACTTACTTCCTGCCCTTTCAGTGTCTGGAATACCTACTTCAGCTTTGCCTGCAAATTTAGCCAATTTATCCAATATAGTATCCCGCATTCCAGACTCTGAAACTGATAGAAGTGTAAGTGATAAAGACACACCAAAGGCTATGGTTGAAAGTCATCATTCATCTAGTGCCACATTTCCTAATCCAGATGCTCCTGGTATTGGTAAAGGAATACCTTCCTCTCTCTTTGGCGTTTCACCAAGTCCTAATTCAGCGCAAGGCCAGGTTTTAGATTTGGAAAGGTGTACAGTAGATTCAGTGACTGATTTGAGTGATGTACATCAGTCTAATTTATCTGGAAGAGTAGAACCCACTGATCTTGCCAGGCATGTAGAAGTGGAACACAGACTGCAGGAGAGATCTTTGCAACCTAATTATCACCAGCAGATCACAAGTCCGCATATGCAAACTCAGCCTGGACTAGGCTCGCCCCAACAATTAACAAAACCTCATCAAGGTTCACAGTCACAACTTCTTACTGGGCCACAACCTCCTGCAGCACATCAGAAGCAACCTGAAGGTGTCAGACCATCTAGTCGAGAATTGCCCCCTGCACATTCCTCCGATAAGTCTCATATGTACCTGCAACAAAAAAGTATGTGGAGCTCAAATTTAAGCACCAGTCTAGCCTCCAGTCTTGCTTCCAGTTTGCCCTCCAGTATGGTGTCTAGTTTGGTTACTAGTTTAGGGTCTACCCTCGCAACAACATCCGTTATAGAATCACTGCAAAAGATGCGATCTATACCACCGGAACGTTTAGCTCAGGATAGACTTACTCAGGAACGCTTGGCTCAGCTTGATCGTGCAGCTCTTGCATCGTTAGCCAGCCGCTCAGGCCAGGGTCACCTTTTCTCTCATGAACTGTTACAACGGGGATCTGTTGGTGGACAGACTCAAACTGGAAGTGGTCCAAGTAGTGGAAGTTCTGGAGGTGGCAACTCTTCCAGTGTACCTGTTTCTGGTGGAAGATCTACATCCAGTTCCAGCAGTAGTGTTGGTGGGTCTTCCACTCCTTCTGGAAATAGTGTAGAAATTGGTATTGGCAGATCTTATGCCAATATGCTAACGGGACAGTCCTCGCCTCTCTTTGGTCGTGGAGAAGGGGCTCTTACACCTGGGTCTCTTCCGCGTCCTTTGTCTGGTTCTTCTTCGCCGTTTTTACCGCAATCTCCTGGATTAAGCGCCGCTTTGGGTCTGCCGGGTGCACCGAGAACACCAACGCCAGCCCATCAACAGTCTCATCAAAGTTTGTCTGGGCTTAGTCAGGGTACTTTTACTTCTTTGTCAAGAGATCCAAGAGACCCAATCTCCCAGTCTCATCCATCCCTTCAAATTCCAAGTCTCAACTCTATATCTTCAAGTCAAGCACAAACTCTTAGCCATCTGAATGCTGCGAGTCTTGCCTCTTATTCAGGTAGAGACTCTTTAGCATTAATGAATCAGGGAGGCAGGGGGGCATTAGCAAGTGGTTTGGTAGATCCAACATCTCAACTCTATCAGCAGTATCTGCAACAAAGACAAGCTCAGGAAGATCTATTGCTAAGATCCGCCGGTGCGCATCCTTCCCAGCTAGCGCATCAGTCGATGATGATTCAGCAAGGGCTTATTAGTGCCGCTGGATACTCCTCTGGGTATCCCCCATCTCTCGGCCTACGCCCTGGATCTTATCAAGGTATGAATAGACCCTGGCTCTGAAGCAGGCAAACACCCACCATCCTTCTCAATATTAAGCAAACCCACCATAATGTTTTATCAATTTCTGTTAATCTTATTTATGTTCCTTTTTATTGATTTTGTCTTAAAGATGACAAGAAAACGTTTTATTTTTTTATTTTTGTTTTTAATATGGCAGTTCATTACATTTAACTTTATGTCACTATACACGTGCATTAGGATAAGTTTTTCTTTTTTTTCTTAATAGAGCAAATATTTTTATATTTATGTATGTCGCTATTTATAATGTACTGTATTTTATTTATTGAACACTGAGAGGGTAAAATTTCAAAGAGATTACAAAATCTTCCAGATTGTAGTGAATCCATATGCAAATTTTTTTTTTTAAATTTACGAATTTTCAGTGTTGCTGCCACTGAATTTTCTATTTTTTTTTAACAATGAATATAAGATCTTGACGTACTAATTCGTGTGTTCAGTGAAGTAGGGATTTACTTTATCAGTCTCTTCATGTATATTCCCGAGGACTTTGGCTGATAATAGTGGAGACCCTCTCCTACCTCATTGAAGTTGATGCTGCTATGGATCCTATTATAGTAATAAAAGACTTGCCCTCTGGAAGAAATAGAACTTCAGTTTTACTGTTTAACACTAACTATGCAGGCAGCTTGCACTGTACATTAGTATCACAAAATGACGGAGGCTATTATTAAAATGATTTCAAAGTGATTGCTGGAAAAATACTATAGCTTACACTCTGGTACTTTGTGTATTCGATAGAAAGCAGCTCTATGGAGAAAACTATTGTAGCATACCTGGTGGGATAGTGTTTGTGGCTACCAAGTTTGTATATAGAGTGGTACAGAAACAGGTGTTTACTAATTTTCTTGAACTTACAATAACAGCTTAGAAAATTTATTCAGTGATAATTTGTATTGGCATGTAGTACTGCGTGAATCTAGTTGGTTTTCTGTGGAATTAAGTGAAATTCAGTATTAATCCTTGAATCACAAGTCGATGCAGCATAAAAATACGCAGGATATTACCTAATCACCTACGAACTCTGCTGTAATTTTCACGAAGTAATTTGTATATCATGTTATTGTGTAGTTGGACAGACGGAGGCACTCGATATTCCTCATGAGGTTGAGGTAGATTAAGATGAAAGTTTCCTTTACAAGTTACACTTCAATTTAATATGTTGAAGAACAGGTGTTTAGGGGTGCAAACACAAGTACAAAACCTGCCTCTTTTTCATTTTCATGCTATTCTGCCCTGTGTAACTGTTATGATTAATGCTATATGAATTAAAAATGACTATGTATAGCATATGCATATATACAATATGCTTATATTGTGAAAATATCTCATATGTATAATAATAATTATTACCTTTTGTATGTGTTTATGAGAAGTAGGTCTATGGATATGGGTTATGATTTTACTTGCATTATTTCAGTATGTTGGTACATTGGTGACGTTTGACCTTACTTCTGGTATTGAAATGTGTAAAAACAATTTTTTAATATTCTCATTAAAAATTCATTCATGCAGTTGAAATAAATCTGTGACTGAATGATACGAGCCATTCAGTGTGTGTAGTGCTTTTATCTGTAAACCTTTTCATCTCTGTTTGTTTTGTCTGTCGCTTGACATTAGAGTATAAGGACTCGTGCATACTCGGAGGTTAAGATGGAGGTTTTTATTACACACCAACAAGGATATCTCTTTCAGACATCTCTAAGCATGTGTATGGCATAGGAGACAGGAATTATTTGGTGCAGCTTTCATATTGTCTGTAGTGTGAACATGTGAATAAGATATATATATATATATATATATATATATATATATATATATATATATATATATATATATATATATATATATATATATATATATATATATATATATATATATATAGAATACTGGAAATTGGTATAATGCGTTTTATCAATAATGCAAAAAAAATTCAAATTACAAGAATAGCGCGTGAAAAAACGTAGGTGCGCGTGGTTATATTCAAGTACAGCTGGTGTGGTGTGTTTGTTAAAGCGCCTCTTATCCACATTCCCAGCCACGACCTCGGGTTAGCTCTCCCACTCCTGTCTCCCCTTCTCCTCCCTCCCATACCGCGTAAATCAACTGCTCCCCTCCACCACACACCTGTCCCAGTATTCTTGTTGTCTACCATATATAGAGTGAGTTGATTTGTTTATTTTTTTATTTATCTGTATATCTTTAATATATGATTATTTTTAGCTTCCATATTTCAGCTTGCTTATGTACTTGTAAAATGTGTTTGGTAGCTTATATCTTTGGTATTGTGTGTTTATACACTTGTAGAACGAGACCATCCTATTAACATTACTCCCCTTATGAAATTATACAACAGAAATTACTCTAAATCTGAATTACACGTGCCTTCTGTGAACCTATCCTTGTGTAAAAAAAGAATTCTCTCTCTCTGTATATATATATATATATATATATATATATATATATATGTATATATATATATATATATATATATATATATATATATATATATATATATATATATATATATATATATATATATATATATATATATATATATATATGAAGCCATATTCTGATGAGCTCGAAAGATAACATCGGCTTTAGCAACCTGCCCTTTCTTGCCTTATTTGGCATTTTTTCTATAAATTTTTTTTTAGGAGGATTGGATTTCCAGCCCTTCACTGTCTTTTCCCTTTTAGTCAGCTCTTATGACAAGTGTAATATATATATATATATATATATATATATATATATATATATATATATATATATATATATATATATATATATATATATATATATATATATATATATATCTTCTTCTCAGCTTTAACCCATTTTTATATGGGGTCGCCATTGTGAATGAGTCGTCTCCATCTATTTCTGTTCTGTGCTTCATTTTCATTAATACCCTTCCATTGCAAGTCTTCCCCTATACAATCACGCCATCTTTTTCTTGGTCATATATATATATATATATATATATATATATATATATATATATATATATATATATATATATATATATATATATATATATATATATATATATATATATATATATATATATATATATATTATACCCACACACTCACATACTCCTCCCTTATCCACAGTTTCTCTCTATGGTTTCAGGAGCTATTACATGTAAATTTCTGGATATAAGTAATGTATAAGTTATAATTCTTATTCACTCAGTTTTTATAGTAATATATTTTTACAATTGTTCTGTTTTATTAACGTTATTGTTGTTAATCTTTTATGCATGATTTATGACTTAAACTTTATGATAGGTATGTATGCAGAGAAAGATAGAAAATTTGCATTTTACGGATACGGTTCCTCACTTTCCGTGGTTTCAGAGATTCATCGTAGGGTCTTGTATCCTATACTAGCAAAAATGGGGTGGATTATGTGTATACATTAATGAGAATGTATTAACAAACTGATTCAAATCAGGTTTTTAGGGTGACGGGATGAGTGCCTCCTTCTACTCATGCGAGGTGCCTCCCAATGAAAAACTTGCCCAGTCTCGGCGTGACCAAAACAACATGATTTTATGTTGTGCTTTATGTGTCACTATTAAACCCCATTATGGGGATGAACACAGAGTGTAGCTGAGGAATGAAGGCTAGATGCCATTCCCAGTGCACCATAGTGGTTGCAGTTATAAGTCTGTTAGCTCCCAAGTTGAGTATTGTAAACACTTGACTGTCGTGGTCCCCAGCAAAACTAAATTGGTGATGCAATGTAAGACACTTTCATCGTATTTGCACATTTATTATCAACAAGACTTTGGTAATTATAGGATTTTAAACGTTCGACAGTGAAGTCTCCGAGGCTCTTTCAAAGATCTGACTGATTTTGCTTCTTTTTTAATGGTATTTTTGTTTTGAAGTAAAAAATAATCTTATCTTGTTTAGTAATTACCTTTTCTATTTGTGTTTTTATGATCATATTCAATGACTATGATTTCATGGTCACAATAACTTTACCATGGTAGAAATTGCTGTCAGTAATAACTAATTAGATTTAGGGTGGCAATCTATTGTGCCTCTGAAGTGTAGGAACATCTGAATCAATGATGACGTATTGTAGAATTTTGTCTGCTGGCATGGAAGTCTGACGACATCTGGCAACTAAACCTGAGGAATAAATTTCTACGCCCTTGGAGTGCTGTGTTTTATGTTGTAAATAAATTGTTGGAATGTATACTATATATGTGCATTTGTGTACATATGTAGTACACATTTCACAACTTTATTTACAAAATAAAACAATGCATTTTAAGAGTGCAAAAGTTTATTCCGCGCGGTTTGAGACTGTGGACAGAAATTCTAGGCCTAGTCGCCAGATTTCGTCGGCTTTCCACAAGTTTTGTAGGAAAGCCCGGAACTCTGATCTGAATTGCTGGAAGGATGGATGCCATAGCCAGCACTTTTACCTCATTATATAGATAAGGTTTATGCTGGGGGGCTTATGGGCACTATTGATTAAGTGCCAGTGTGCCACAACACTTCAGTCTTGTAATAATTGCTAATCCAGTCAGTTAAAAATATTTATAAACCTGTATTGTTACTACATTTTTACACATTGTGTTAATCCTTCTGTTGACCCAATTTTTACATTGACTCATTGTTTTGTATTAGTTTTTATATGTTATTGGGTAAGTTGCCTGATGTGATTTTGTTTTCATGTTATTGCAGGCCAATTTAATTGAGTGCTTTTATTTTGTACATTTAGTTTGTATGACTTATGATACTGACCTAATCAAAATGAAACTCTGGCTTAATGGAAAATAGTTAAAATATTCTTGTAAATAAAATGTATTGGTTTTCTCCATCCTCTCCAATTCAGAATCCTTAAGATATAGGCATCAATGTATGCCTAATCTGACTTGAGTTAACAATTCATCAGATGACATTTTGAGTCTTGCAACCAAAATTCATTACTAATAGGAACACATGTTTTTATCACTGTTGTTGTAATTATACATTGCAATTAATTAGTCCTTCCGAAGACATAGAATTTACGTGTTATTAATGTTAATAGGTTTGATATGCAATGACTGAATGTCCCTCAGAGCAGTGTTATGAGTGCCTGCCAACGTGCCACTGAGATATTTGTTTGATTCAGCTGATGTGTTTGAATACATTCTTGTCTGAAATAGTTTTGTTTTCACTAATGTTGCATTGTTAAAGTTTTTCATTATTACCTTGGTCAGTATATGGTATTTTTATATAATCATTTATGTCATAGAAAACATTAATAGAATTTTGTCGTAAGGATGTTGCTTCACTCGTAACATTTAAGCATATGAGTTTCTCCTCCTCTGGTACTTTTGATCATGAATGAACTTTATTTGCTCGTTTTGTGTCCCTATTAATCCCTGTTGTGGAGGTGAACACAGACAGAAACTGGGGAATTAAGACTGCCTGCTCTTCCTAACACTCCATGGTGGACTCGATTCCTGGGGTCTGTCACCTTCCCAAGTCGAGCATTTTACCACTATTCTACTGTGGTTCCCAGGTTGTCATGAACGATTAATTAGTATAACTGTTATTGTATCATAATGGATGATCAAATTCTTCTGTCAGCATAATTTGAAGCTTTCATTGTACAGGTGATGCCGTTTGTTCTTGTTAAGAAAGCATTCCAATGTGATTATTATGAATTTTTATTTGTTCTGTTATTTTGCATACTGTCTAGTGATAACCTATGTATGGTACTTATGAAATGAACACTTGTTCATTCTAATATATTCTAGTACAACTGCCTGGACAACTACCCCATAGGACAACTGTCCTCACAGGACAGTAGCCCCCAAAGAAGAACTGCCCCCATAGGAAATCTGCCCTACAGGACATCTGACCCCATAGGACAACTTCCCCGGAAATTTTCCCCCAGACGAGAACTTGCTTTTATCCCAATTTGTATCTTAAAATTTAAATTGCCTACAATGCAAACTTTAACCTAACCTATATCTTATTATTAGACAATTCACCTCATTGGAGAGTCAGGGGGTAATTATCTGGAGACAATTGTCCAGAGGCAATTGTTCAGTGAGGCTGTTGTCATGGCCAGTCGTCTATGGGGCAGTTCTCCTTATACCCATTCTATATATCAAAATTTTCGAATATAAACTTCAAATATGACTGACAAAAAAAAATATACTTTTCCATAGACATTGATGGTTGTGTTTGAAACATATTGGAGTAATATAATTATCTCATTAATTCTTTTCTTAGTCTAATTCTTCTGCAAACCCTTAATAACTAGAAAGGTTGACTGTGGTAAATTTAGCAAATTAAATTTTCAATGTTTGTAATGCAAATCAATTAATTTTATACCTATATTTAGATTTGCCTTCCTGTGTTCAGTGTTGTATGTTAAAGCCGTTTGATTTCAGTTACGTATATGTGGGATAGAATTATTCTCGGATCAGGTAAATATTAAAGACCCTGAAAACTTTCAATAACCTTGTAAAGTGTTTGGTTAGTTAAGGTTAAAATAAACTAGGTAAGTTTAGGTTAAGATAGGTTAATACCAAACCTAACTTAACCAATCTAACCTAATCTAATAATTTACTGGGTTATTTTATGTTCTGGGGGTTGTTAATCTTTACTTGATTCTTATTTTGCAGTGTCACGGGATTTACACGAAGCAAATTTGTATTGTATTTTGAAAATGATAAGAGAATGTCTTAATGCCGAATTTCTTCTAAGAGTATCATTGGTATTAGCAATTTGTACAGCTATAGTTCTGGACAGTATTTCTGCGTTGATGTTTCATTTTACATCGTCAAGTCGAAAAACAATTCTCTTACGAAAAAATTTTCCAAACTTCTCGGGTTCTAATCCAGGGGCAAAATATATTTATTGTTTTCACACATATGTCTGTTTAATCATTGTAGGTGCCTATATAACAGAGATATGGAATAAATTTAAAAACTTTAAACAAATACAAAATCGAGCAGCATACGACGTTGGGCCGAGACGAACGTTTCTTTCTATGATACTATGTCGAGTTTCATGTTTAATAATAAATCCAGCCTACTGCTGGTTGCATAAGTATTATTAAAATAATGATCATATTTTAGTTATTTTCTTTGTTTTGCATTAATATACAAGTCATTAAGATATTTTCTATATTACAAAGTTGTTGTTTACCATTTCATGTGTCACTTTTAATATCAGTATATCAATATGGGGGTAGACACAGACATGTTAGAGCTGGGGAATACTTTCTATAACGTGTAATTATAGGCTTTCCGGTAATCACACCTCATTGATAACAAATTTTAATATTTTAACCCCCATGTTTGGATTTGTTTTTTTACATTCCTCTGCCATACACTATAGCATGGCTGTTTAAAAGGGAATACCTTTTTAGCTTGACTGTCAGGTTATAATCTAAAGTTTAATATACAGTAATATGTTCTTGCTATTGTGGTCATAATTTATGTAGTGTTTACCACCCTTACAAGCGAAGTAACAATGATGTTCCTCTCTATTTTTCAAATTTAAGTAACTTTACAGACTGGTAACGTATCTGGTCAAGCTCATAGTTTTCTTGAAGTTTTTAAAAAATGCTTTAGAAGAACCCAATTCGATAGGAAAATAAAACACATCAATGATTTTGGGGCATCCCTAACTCTTCCCTATGTTATCAAATTTATAAGTAGACATGTTGTCCCCCTCCCCCAAGATTTCTGGCCAGTTGAACCAGCTCCTTATTCCCTATTTTATTGTTTTTATATTAGGGACGAGTGGCATCATTTCCATGATTGGAAAAATTTCTTTTATCACTCATATTCTACTGTTATATTTTATGGTTTGAGTCTGTTCTTTGGAAAAGTACATGTCTTCCAAATCGTCTTGTTGTTTAATTTTATGAAGCATAAGGTTTTTAATTCTTACTAGTTGTTTTTGTAGTTTTTTAATTGCCCTCTTCAAGTCTTGGCACCAAGAATCATTCAAGAGGGGGACAGAGATGGGAGGTGGAGTGACTTTTCAAATGTGTATATGTTATTTTAGTAGTGTTTTATTAATGTGTTTTCTAAAAATGGATTTTTTTTTTAACCCAAATTTTAGTTAAATTTTATTTGTGGGGTCATTTCCCTGGACGTTATTATATTTAGATATATTTGTTGTCTTATGTTTTGTTAGAACTGTATAGTTGTACGAATGGTCATTTGCTCAGATTTTAAGTATCTTCAATTCCTTTCTCTTATTTGAGCATACAAAGTTATTATTGATAGAACAATTTAGTCTCTCTTTCTCTCATTTCATTTGTCAGTACATACCTGTCCATCAGTAATTTTTACTCTCTCTCTTTTTTTCATTGCATATCAGTGCATGCTTATATGCTCTTTTTATGAATTTTTTTTCTCATCTTCCGTCAGTACTTGCTTGGAAAATTCCCCTAACTTCCATTAGCTCTCCAAGTGCTTCCCCTGCTTAATAGGGGAGAGAGTTATAGGAAAAATTTTTCAATGAAACTCAACTTGTAGTATATGTTAACCTGAACTGTTCTTCTTCCAGTGCGTTTGTGCGTGTGCTTGCCTGTTTGCGCTTTCACACCCACAGGACACGAAGTATCATGAAGTTTAGAAACCTTAGAATGGTTATCCCCAGACCAGATGTTTTACATTGTATTTTAATTTACTTGAAAATGACAGTAGAGAGGAGTATCATTGCTTATTTACCTATTAGTGTTGGCTTGCATAAGTGTTGCAAATGGTACTGTAATTTGTTAACCATATAAAACCCGATTTATGCAAAGCTTAAAAAAAAAGTCTTTAATGTAATGTATTATTAGGACTAAATCATTGTATCGTAGCTTGTAAGTTATGCCAAAAAACTATCCATTTATAGTTTTTTGGTGCCATGATAAATACCCTTTTACAAGTTGTTAAAAAAAAAAAAAGATTTCTAGAGACACATTATGAATGACCTAAATCAAATTAAATAAAAAGCGTAAATATAAAGCACTGGGTAGGTAAAAAATGTCCAGTTTTGTTTGTTTTCTCAGTTCCTGTACCACAGACTTTGGTATTTTGTCAAAAAGTGTCCATGTAGAGAGGTTCTAGTGTCTCACCAGGTAACATACATAGTGGCTGCTGTAAGGGGTGTACATAGGCTATTTTTTAAATGTGTACAAATTAGTGAAAATGTATATAATGTGTATATATATAAATATATATAAATATATATATGATGAATAAATGCTGTTTCTATACTTAATAGAACGTTATTTCTACCCTTGTATCAATATCATGTTCTTGGCAGATTGATGGTTAACCTTCTTGTATATCAATGTAAAGTTACTTTTTTTCGCGAAGGAGTTAAGAGGCGTGACTGAGGTATATGGTCTTTTGCTGAATGTGTGCTTTGACTCAGCCACCTTCCTTACAAAGGGACTTGCTGTAGTTGAGAAACGAACTCTTAGACTTATTCTGCTTTCTCTTTAAGATTTAGTTTCCATTCTATTAAAAATTCAATACCATATTGCTTAATCTATGTTCAGTAATTGAAAGTGTACATGGGTCTGAGCACTACCTTGGCTCTTCTATACTTTTTTCTTTTTTTATGATTGGATGAAACAACAAAGACCATTTCATTAATTTTTCTAATTTATATTTTTAGTTAGCATTATAGGTATGGAGGATTTCTAACATGAAGAAATAAACTGGAATAGTCATTATTCACACTGTAAAGAGAATTCTTATGTGTCGAGATTCTTAAATTGCAAATAAGGGAACAGAACCAACTTTGGACAGGGAACATCAAATGTTGGGAAGATGAACCATCACTACTTTATCTAGTATTCCCAGATAATGTTTTGTATATTTTTAAATTTATTTTTAACCACTAATGGGAAAAAGAGGTCCCTGAATATTGTTGATGGAGTACATCATAGAGGGTGCTCTGCCTGAGAATAGGGTGCTTAAGTAGGAAATGTAGAATTCTCCAAAAGGAGACTACACGAGTAATGATTAGTTTACAGGTATTGAAGGTAGGAGTATTTATAAGAACGTTTGGGTACAGGACATGTACAAATTCTATATGAGGAAGATGAGAGGATAGATGTTGCATACCATCTGCATATATATATGCAGTGGAGGCTGTCTCCTTTGCAAGTGGCCGAGTCAAAGCACACATCAGAAGCCATTTTACCCTAATCAATCCTCCTAGTTCCTTTGGAATAAAAGGTCAACATAATAATCTCCTCACTTCACTGTTTGTGTCATCCACGGAGTAAGTGATCTAGGTCTTCTGCCGTAAAGCAAAATTTCCAAAGAGCATAAAAATGAGTACCTATGTAAAAGAAATGCAGATAGGACAGAATTCTGAGGAAAGCTTGTTCTTATAGTCCTTGGTTAATAAAATTTCAACATTATTCATAATATGATCTCAAAAGGCTACTGTAAAGAAATAACAAGCACAAGACACTCCAATTTGACATGCCACAAAATTATCAGATTTTGTCTATGCAATCAATGAATTTTAAGTTTTATATTCTAGACATTTCATTAACTAACGGTTTGAATATTAATAAAAGTAAAGCTTAACTGCTTGTAGTGTTTGAGAATATTGCCACTTGTCTGCACTGTAAAAAGCCTTTGATGCCATCCCATACCACAACCTCACAAATAGATTTCTCAACACGAACATAGCCAATAACACAAAAATATGGCAAGCCAACTACCTCGAAGGCAGATGTGCACATGTATCACTTGCTAGTCAGTCAGAAAACTATTGAAACTACAAATGAAGTCCCTCAGGGATCTATGTTATCACCCAGACTCTTTAGTCTATAAATGTAATCTACCCACACCATTCTCACCCCAAGCACATATAGCTCCCTACACAGATAACATAATACTCGCAAGAATACATCAAAATGCAAGTACATTTGAAGACTGCCTCCAGCCCTACCTTAACACTACATGAATGGTTGATCACAAACTCTGAATTTAGCTTCAGCTAATCCACCGTTACTCTCCTCACAAACTAGATAGAAAAATATCACACCCCACACTTTACAATGTATACAAAATTCCTTTATATATATATATATATATATATATATATATATATATATATATATATATATATATATATATATATATATATATATATATATATATATATATATAAATTCTTGGTATGATCTACGATACAGTACAAGGAGTCCTTGTTTTACACTATCCTCGAGTTACGATGTTTCATGGTTAAAGCATATCTCCCATAAATTATTTTGCTTATTTTATGCTATTTTTTGCCTGTATTATGTCTCCCAAGCATAAAGCAGATTTTTCTGATGACAGCGCTTTGAAGAAAAGGAAAGCCATCACCCTGGAGGTGAAATTAGAGATATTGAAATGCATGGGATAGGTAGAAACTTTACTACTGCATCAGCATAGGTGCTTATTTAGGTGTGTTCCAACTTACATTGAAATTTGAGTTATATCACATTTCAGGAACGGAACACCGATATAAGTCAAGAACACCCTGTAATGTTATTTTAGCATGTCACAGACACCAGACACAAACTGACACAAAGGCATAATACCCTCAAGTCACTTTTATACAACATTCGGACATAAAGAAACTGCTACAACAGCACACATACAATATATACGTTCAATAATTAAATATGCAAGCCCTGAATGGGCTACTGACCTCCCAAAACACACCACAACACCTACAGACTATAAAGAACAATGCACTATAAATAATCACAGACTGTACAGGTAAAACATTTACTGACAAAATACACCAAAAAATCCAAAGTCCTCAGAGTCAAAGACCATCTGGACAGAAAAGACACAAATGCTAGCCACAGTCTCCACAATCCAACTCCACTCACCACACTACATGACAGAATAACCACAAACACCAAGGAATACTAAAACAACACCTAGCACATGATATCACAAACAAAGTCTATCATCTTTCCTTCCACCCATCCAAAACCAGCCTCTGCAAACATATCCATACCCAGTTTACTTGCTATTCCATCCAGTCGGTCAATAACAACACAAAGCTGCATGCACAACCTTCTGATATCCATCCTTCTGAATCTTCCCATCCCCTTGAAGATCAGTCCACCTGGCCAGGCTGCGATGTGACCACCTGGGCCTATTGACCTATCAGAAAGGTTGGATGACTCCGTCAATGATATTACACATCTCACACAATCAAAAACATTATGGAAGACTGCACCTAACGCAAGCACATACAACACCAACACAACATGTAATCCATGAGAGTTCTGAGGAAAAGCCCAAGATTGGTAGCGGTCTTCCTTAGGGACTGGAGGCTGTTTAGTCAGATAGTTTAGGGAATAACAATGACAACAACAGCAACTATGAAATACTGTCTATAATATAAATCAACTAGTAAATAAGCATATAAATTTTGTCCCTTAACTTCACTAGCTGTTAGCCTATTTCCCATACTGCTACCTTATATTATTAGCATGCTTCCACTCCTGCCTTTCAGCTTTCTAATACTAATGGGGAAAATAGAACACAGAAATTAAAGTATAATGAGCAGGCTCAATATCATATTCCGCATAGTACACATATACTCGTTTTTCCACTATGTACATAATTTTTTTACTATAGCCGCCATAACCACCATTAGTAGATGAAAAAACTGGTTCTTTATGGCCTCATTTATCCCATTCATCATGTCTTCCAAAGCTGAAATATTATTTACCTAGTTAGGGTATATTTCTTATATATTTCTCATATTATCTGTTTACCTTTTGGGGGGGAATGCAGTAGCGCAGTTAGAACACTTGGCTTAGGGGGTTACAGACCTGTGATCGAGCCACTGCAGGTCAACAGGAAGGCATCTAGCCTTAGTTCCCCAGCTACATTATGTTTGTCACCACCACCCCATAATAGGATTTAATAGTAACATAAAATATAAACAAATATATATATATATATATATATATATATATATATATATATATATATATATATATATATATATATATATATATATATATATATATATATATATATATATATATATATATATATATATATATATATATATATATATATATATATATATATATATATATATATATATATATATATATATATATATATATATATATATATATATATATATATATATATATATATATATATATACATACACACGGCATTAGGAGGCTCACGCTACTCAATTAAGAAATATATTGCGTGGCAATGAATGTTTCACACAGTGTTCAAAGCACAGATATGGATAGAACTTGTAACATTTGATATAAAAGTTGGATTAAGGATATTATTTCACAATAAATATATCTACTACTGCTAGGTTACATAAAAGAGGAATTAAAAATATATATTAATCTTTGGGAGATGATGATGCTTAGGAAACAAAAATCTTCTGGTAAAATATATGGTATTCTTGACTTCAATTTACATATATATGTGATACAGTATTCAATAGTAACCCTTCAGACTAGAACGAAACAATCTCGTAAAGATAAGTAAGCTCCAGAATACCATCTAAAGCTAAAGAACCATGTAAACTGTTAGGTTAGGAAAGATTAGGTTGGGTGCATTGCCTTGTAAATATGAATATCCCTAGAGCACTCTGGGGTTACTTTTCTTTATAAGATCCGATAATACAGCCCAAAGAGTAACAGCATTTAAACAGTGGGATAGCAGACACTTTTGATCATTATATTAAAGATTCCAAATTAAACCTAATCTACACTTAAGACATTACAGTCCTTATAATAACTATTATATAAACTATGGTGGGATACACTATGCTATGAGGAACCATACTGGACAAAGATCTGCCGCCGTGGAAAAGAGTTTACTTATAGAAAACACACTAGACACGGATCTGCATACAGTGGGAAAGATTTACTCAGAGGACCATACTAGACAGTGGTCTGCAGACCGTGGGAAAGAATTTACTCAAGAGGAGCCATACTAGACAATGGTCTACGTACTGTGGGAAAGAATTACTCAGAGGAGTCATACTAAACAATGGTCTGCAGACCATGGAAAAGAAGATACTCAAGATGAACCACACTAGACAATGGTCTGAATAATGTGGGCGAAAATTTACTAAGGGGAACTATTCTAGACAAGGGTCTGCAGACCACGGGAAAGAATTTGCTCAGAGGAACCATATTAGAAAATGGTTCACAGACCTCTGCCCTACTGACCCTGTAGACGACAATATCACAGGTTAATGGAAGCCAGCATTATCCAATTTAAATAAAAAGCAAAGAAAAAAAGAATATTAATAATTTGAGGCTACTGAAACAAAAAGAAGTCTAATTTGGTGTTTGAATCAAGAAAATTAGTAGTAACTTAGGAAAAATTTACTTAAAAAAACTTCAATCCTAATTAAAAACATGTATCTTCTAAAAAGGCACTAAAATATAAGTCGTGGAATTTTAAATTGGTATTCCAATCAAGAGACCACAGACTTAAATATTTACTATTGGTTTAATGTATCTTTTAAACAAGGGAATAATATGTATGATTTTTAAACTTTTCCTATTGTTCCATATTAGTAAGGATTGTGAAGCATCTTTGGGGAAAAATTAGAATATAACTAAACCAAATAATTAGGGTATATATTCACGAAGATCTTTGTTAAGAAAATGTATTGTTGATGAGATCTTCAGCTTCCTTTTTATGCCAGTTTCCAACACCAACAGCTGGGACACCAGAAACATCACGTCCGGCATACTGAAGCTAGAAAGGTAAAAAAAAAATTAACATTAATCTCAATCTAACTTCATAAATTAAAAACTCATACAATGGCCATAATACCCATTGTAAGGGGGTGGCAAAGTTAAAGCACACACATTCACCAGAAGCTAATACTGTATACCTCACTCATTCCTCCTAGCTTCTTGGGAATAGAGGGCTGCCACAATACCCCCCCCCACCACTCTGCGTGGGTCATCCACAGTATAAACATGTGAGGACATTTATAATTTACCAAATTAAAAATTTTTGCAAGTGTCTCCGTGATAATGTCAATGATTTTCAAAATCGTAATATATTTCTGAAACTCTGAATCAGGGTATGAGTACTTTGCATTTATTCAAAAATTGTAACATTTATCTGCATATGAATCATGGCTTCAGCTCTTCCTTTCTCTCTCTTGTGGCATGCTATATGTATATACAAAGCCTTATTACTAGATGTGGTATGTCACCCACCCAGGAAGCAAGATAAGCTGCAGGTGCATGAGGTAAGTAATATGGGTATCACAGAGGTGAAAATTACCTCTGAAAGACAGGATATATCATCTTCAAATCTTTGGGCTTCTCCAATCAGAGGTCGCCACAGCAGATCAAGTGTCCCCATATTGCCCTATCCCCTTCGTACTATATACCTTCATGTCCACCCTTACCACATCCATAAATCTCCTCTTTAGACTACTACTTCCCCTCCTGCCTGGCACTTCCACCCTTGGCATCCTTTTCTTAAGATACCCCAATCCATCCTCAGCACATGCACAAACCATCAATGTCTCAAATCTATCACAATGTCAGGATAATAATAATGGAAACTTTAATCACAGAGCAGTAGACTAGAATTGTCTATAACCACACTGTGAAGAGAAATCCTTAATGGAAAGACTCTCAGACAATGTGCAGGGAAATATTTTATACCATCATATGTTAGAACCATCAAGGGCCAAAGGATACGAACAGTCACTACTTGTTCTAGTATTAAAAGATAATGTATTGGATGTAAAAAACATGCAGAGCGAGCCACATTTTGAAAAAAAAAGTAAACACAGTCTTGTTGATGTGATGAAGTATATCAAGATTATGCTGCCCAAAAGCAGGTTGACCAAACAAAAAACTTAGGAGGAAGTATCCAAGATGAGATTACATGAATGTGAAGAATCATTTTACAGATATTTTTAACATATTTGCAGAGGGAGACATATGATTTTTTTAAAGATGAAAATGAGAAGAAACTATAATGTCTACCAGAACTGGCAAGTCAGCATCTGGGACGCTTTCTCTGTAAGTTCTTATATATGCAAATGATGCAAAAATTATGAAGAAAGCAAAAGCTAAAATTATGGCAAGGAAAGTAAGGAAGACCTTAAGTCAGCATGAGTGGATAAGTAGTAAGATAAGATGTTACAGAGATTCAAAACCTCAATATCTACAGTACTGAAAATGAGCAAGAGTGAAAGAAGACCCACGGCTACATATTCCAAAGCAGGAGAGGAGCTTAGAATATATTAATGAAAAATATTTAGGATTTAATGCTTGGCACATATGTCTCAAGAAAAGCATATAAATGGCTTAGAAAAGGTAGCACCCACTTTTTTGACAAAACAAGGGTGGAGTCATACATATGGAAAAAAATATGCTTGCAAATATTTTACAAGAATTACAAGAGGCTTAAGCTTGATGAAGCTGAACTCGACCTATGAAAAAGTATTTAAAAACAGGAAAGACTTCAAATATATGCTTCAAAACTGCTGAAAGATATATCATATATCAGTTATGAGGAGGGCTCAAGGAATTTGATATTCTACTACTTGAAAATAGAAAAAAGCAGGGAAAATTGTATCTGCATTAAATTTTGATAGGGGCAATACTCTGCTAAGGGTGGCACATGAAAAAGATATCACAAGGTGAAGCCCCGCAGGAAAACCTCTTTGCATATTGTAGGAAAATATTTTTTAGTGCAAGAAAACTTGAGAAACTGTACACACTAAACGCATTCAAATCAGCTTTAGCTGCACCTCCACTGGAGAGAGAGACCCTTGAGGGGTTGCATAAAGACCCAGAAAATCACAGTTTTACTTTCCAAAAACATCTTTTATTCCATGTTCTGCCAATTGGAAGAGAATAGACATATTTTCTCAAACAGCCGCCCGTTGCGATACTACAGCTGAAGGATTTTTTTTAACTTAAATAGGTCTGTCCAGGACAGTTCGATGTTAAGTCTTCCTTCAGTTACGGTTCTTTTTCTATGCCAAACAGCTACACTGAATATTCTTGGATATTCATCACATCTTTTATTATCCCTTCACATCTGACAAGTCATTACACTCACCATCTCTGTTTCTCTTTATTTTATGTATTCTTCGTGCCCAGGCCTGATGGGGGCTGTTTTATTTTATAATTTTTTTTGGCCCGTCCTGGTGTGTGTGTGTAAAAAAAAAAAAAAAAAAAAAAAAAAAAATAGAGGTGCAGTTGGTAACTAATATTGTACATTATTGGACGGAATGTATCTTTGCACATACATATTAATATGAATGTTGAATATAAATGTAGTATACGGTAGGTTATATGAGAAAACCAGCCATAAGTGAAGTTTATTGATTAGAAAATTTAGATTCATACTTTAGAAGTAAGACATGAAATATTTAGCTCTTGACAAGAGCTTCAGTGGAATGTACTTATAAACTAATATCCTGTCTGGGCACACTGATATAAAATCTTGGTCAGAGGAAGGTAACTTGAATTCCTTTGAACAAGAGTAATATAATGGCCAAGTTCATATTCTGTACTAAGTGTTAAGGAAAATATTCTTATCTTCATTAAAGAAACACAAAGGTGCACCTGGTAGCAACTTCTGTGCACAGACTGGTTGTCCATACCATCACTTATGCAAATTAAAAGAAAAACGGAGTAAGTTAATGTATAAATATATTATTATCTATCATAAAGCACTTAATTCCCTGGTAAGTAAGAAATTTATAGAATTTTTACTCACCAAGGGCAAGTACAGTATAGGATAACTTACCTTTGTGGAACAAAGATTTTGGAATCTTGGCTGGACAAAAAACCAAGCCCCCATATTACGGTGTTCTTCTTGAGACCATACAACATCTGCAATAAATGAAAATGTTCTCCTTAATAAGTAAATGGGACCAAAACAGCACAGGGGTTAGAGCACTCAAGTCAGAAAGTAACAGATCAGCGATTGTGCCCATCAAAGGGTGCTAGGAACGGCATCCAGTCTTAATTCCCCAGCTCAAACCTGTCTATATGCACCCCCATAATGGGAGTTAATGGTGACATACAAAATGGGCAACAATTCTCTTTTATTAGCAAACAGTTTGGAGATAATAATCAAACAAATAAGTTTATATATACAGTATTTCATTTACCCTACAGATTTTGCTAATATTCCGTACAGTGAACATTGATGTAGCATATCACCTCCCATAATCAAATATGTTATGAAAGACTGTGCTGCTTAAAACCACATACACCAAACACAACTTACACTCCCTGAGAGCTCCACGGGAAAGCCTGGTATTGGCAGTGGCCTTTATTAGGGACTTAGGGTTGTTCGGTCAGGCAGCTTAGGGAACAACAACAACAACAACTTCAACTGCATGGTTCTCTTTCTGGATTTATTATTTACAACTCTGTTATTGAAGAAATATATGATCAGCCCAAGGCATATATATCAGACACTCTGTCAGCAGAAGTATCAGTCAAGGGGAATTGAATACCTTGATGGAAAATGAATTTGGGTACGAAATGCATTTCTCAACTCAGCTCTCTATTTGGAGGTCTTTGTATATTTACAGATTTTAGCATTAAATTATATGTGATAGTCCCTTTGCGGAATGGAGGATTCAACAAGATTGTGGGTGAGTTGCTTTTTGGAACTTTTTCCACATGGGCAGGTAAAATTATCACATTACAGGTTTCTACATTGGTGATGACATACTTAGCAATTATGTTCAAAAAAAATTAATCCTACTTGTGAAGAAATTCATGATGCATTCATTTACTAGCCTGCTAGTGCTTGTACCAGAAAAGAATATGGAGATGCATTCACAAGCTTCCATAGGAAAGAGCCTCTCTAGAAGGCTCTACTATTATTATATCCAAGCCAAATACTTAAAAGAGAGTTAAATAATGAGAGGCACTTGAAATAAAGTTTTTCCTTAACTAGCACATATTACATAAGCTTATCTCCTCCTATTCTAGAACTAAAAGATAGGGAACCTAATAGAGGTGGATAGCACCGTTTATATAGTTCTCAATTTCTAGTTATTTTTCAGAGCTTTCTTTTTTTCAAATAATAATTTGAAGTATTCTGTTGGTGTAAGTTATATGTTTTACTAGCATAATAGTAACATATAAGTGTAACGAATATATGTAACAGATATGTGTAAGATATATGTAACAGACATTTGTAAGAGTACTAGATGCCATGCTGTGTAACTCAGGACATTTCATCTGATATAAGGACTAAAGATAAGAGCAACTTTGCTCTGAACATCGAGCTGAGAAGAGCAAGAGAAGGACGCTATCCTAGACATCTTCATGCCAAGGAATAGACGAATGAAGGAAAGCCCACGTTTTTTAACTTTCCATGAAATGGAGTATATTTCACAATGTCTGTTAAGCTTATGAAATGAATCATAATTGCGAACATTTGCTAGAACTCTTACTTATAGCTATTTATACCAGCGACTTGATCACATATGCAGCAGGGCAGGAGGCAAATAAAAAAAGAGTAATGTGAGTAAGCAAAAATTAAGTGTATATGGTCTGTGAATAAAGCAAGATGTTTCAAGTAAACACTTCAAATCCTACCTTTGGCTTTTTTATACTTGGCAAGTTCATTATTGATGGCATCAGTGGGAAATGGACAAAGAGCTTCGAGTCTAAGGATAGCAACGTCTTTTATACCTCTAGCTTCTCTCTCTGCTGCCAGAGTATAGTAATGTTTGCCACTAACAAAGACAACTTTCTTGACATCATCTGGTTTCACGCTACCATCACCTATACAAAAGAAACTTTAATGTAATAATCCTTGTTTTATGAGTCACTATTAGTCATCATTATGGGGGTGGACACATACAAGAGTGTGGTTGGGTAATGAAGGCTAAATACCCTTCCTAGCACCCCATGGTGGTCTCGATTGCTGCTCTTTCAACTCCCGAGTTGAGCACAACAACCGTTCAGCTACCATGGTAAAAAAGTAAATTTAGTGTGATATTCCCAAATCATAAAATGTTGTCATATATATAATATTAAACAAATTGTACAAAATACATATTTCAGTACATCTTTGTAGTAATATTTCTCAAAATATATAATTCGCGACAATGAGCGTAAAGCTAAAATTAGAATAAAAGAAATAAAAATACATGAAGTTGCATTACCTATTACAGGAAGGAAATTCTTTCCTGGGGCCATGTCCTCCAGGCTGGATGAGGCAGCAGGTAAACGCAAAAGAATTTTAGGACCAGCTATGATAAGAGGTTTGCGATAGTTTCTCAGCAACTGAAAAAAGTGCACTCATTTGACAGAATCTATTTTATTCATACCATTCCATAAATAAAAAAAAAATCAAATATATAAAATAACAGAAAATGGTGCAAGATATTTTAAGACCATCTCGGTGTACTTCCTACTATGGGGAGGCCAATTCAATTGTTCTTTTCTAGCAGACAGCAATCTAGAGGTGAAAAGTTGATCCCAAGGATATATACAGATGCCAACAATACTAATTAATCTAAAATCCAATATAAGGTGATACTTCGCCTTGAGTTGATCTTTTCAAAATCTAAAACATTCAAGCATTTTCTTAAGTACATAAATTTCGGTGTAAGATATCTTTATAATGTTAAAGTCTGTAAGGATTTCCAAAATGACTGGTATGAAGTGTTTTAGTTAAATTATTGTTTGCCAAATTTTCTCAAGCTAGGTGTTGAGGCTATGCCCTAAACAAAAGTGTCACACCAAATCTTGACCTATTTTAAATGACATTTTCCAAGGTGCTCCTCAGGTGAAGATATGTAGATCATGGACTGTTCGGTGCAATGACTTCTTTCCTTCCATTCCAGACTTTGGTTCTGTCTTCTCGATTCTCTTGTCTAACTCTTAATACCTTTTTTCTTGCAAAAATCAGATCTATCAGCATCCCAGGGACTTATCCTACCGTTTTCTAGGTCTTAATTTTTGACTATTATCTCTACCTGTCTTCCCTCATTGTTTATCATTTCCTTATTTCTGTCTTGTCCTTAAGTTGCTACTTTTTCCTCTTCTTCAGTGTCTTCTTAGTGCCCGGGCCCAATGAGGGCAATTTTCTTTGCCCATCCTGGTGTAACACTCATAAATTAAATTGCCCGATGTTTGAATGATTTGAAGCATTTTCAAACCATCTCTACTTTGAGGCTGTCACAAATCCATGGGGATATTTATTTCTCAAGGTGATCAATAATTTCTTACACTTGGTAAATATGAAAATGACAGTAATTCCCATTTTCCGAGGACAGGTCTATGAGCTGAATATTTATCTAGTATTCTCCTTCACCCAAGCATAACTCTCTATCCATATGTCTATTTGTCATATTGGGTCTACAATTCCTAGGGAAGCATGAAGGGAGCAGATCCTTTCTTATCATTATGTTTCTAAAAACTTTTTTTGGACTAGCATTCCTACATTTCCAAGTCTATTTCCGAAGTCTTTCAGTAATTATGACATTTTTCATTCACAATTACTGATGAGATCTTTCCACTGCATCTGGTAAAAAGCAGGAGGGGTGTGCACCATTTAATGTGCCACAATTAGTCCCCATTTGAAACAGAGGTGTACACAGACATGTCGGAGATTGAGGATTAAAGATGGATGCCCTTCATAAAGCCCCATGGTGGGCTCATAGCGGTGTGAATATTGATATGACAAACAGTATGTACCAAATTTCAGAATACTGTACTTCCTGGTGTCAAAATACATATAATTTCAATAAAATAGCTGTCCAGTAATAAACTCCATTATACTCATAGTTATGTCGGGCTATTGTAATAAGAGGACAGTGCCTCTTGTATTAGTCTACTTTGAGCATATATAAGTCACAACAGTGAATGGAGAGCTAGAATAGAACATCAAGATCCATATATATTCTTCAAGAGCCTGATATTTGGTAGCTTTGGACTTACAAAGACCTTATCAACTGCATGTAGACAGCCAGAAAATACCACCAGATATGGCATTCCAACACATGACGGCACGCACAAGCTCCTGGCATCCATCCTTCAAAATCCTCATGTTCCCTTGAAGACCATGCCAGGTTGTGATGTGGGTACCACCCAGCCCTTCTAAGCTATCAAAAGAGGCTGAACGACTTCGTCAATGATAACTGTCCAGGATGTAACGCATCACAGCACACAGTCAAACACATAAAAGATTGCAATGCTTATAAACACATACACCAATAACACAACATACCCTCCCAGAGAGCTCTTTAGGAAAGCCCGGGATCGGCACAGCCCTTGCTCGGGGACTCTAGGCTGTTCGTACAGGCAGTTTAGGGAATAACAACAACATGAACCACCAGATAAATCAAGAGAACTGCTAATGCTTACCTGTCTCCTAAGCAAATGGAAATATTGAGCAGGTGTTGTTGGATGAACAATATTCCAGTTGACATCTTCACCATCAGGCGCAGATTCACTGGAGTCACAGTTTTGCAGAAAACGTTCTATGTGGCAAGAAGAATGCTCAGGACCTGCACCATCATAGCCGTGAGGGAGAACCATTGTGAGTCCACTCTGATATAACCATTTCCCTACAAGGAGGAAAGTAATAGGAAAAGTGAAAATACAAACTGTCCTTGAGGGATGGGGGCTAGAGTACTTCCTCCGTGTTCCCCTGCGTGTCATACAAGTCGACTAATTGGGGCAAAATGAGATGACTGGGAATCCCCTCCTCTGTATTTTCTCTTCTCAAAGAGTCAGAGTATATTGTCTTGACTCAGCCACTCCCCTTATAAGAGGAAAATGGCTCATGTATAGAGATAGATAGATAGTCATTAATAGATGTGTTTAAGAATATTGTCACGACTGTTATTACAAGTTGCAATGCAGAGTTATTACAAGTTCAAAGATTTCAAATACTTTTTTTGCCATTTTAGGAGTCACTTTTGATTCGTATTAGAATGGGTGTGGACACAGACAAGCTATTAAGATGACTGAAAGAAAGAATTCAATAATCGCTTAAAGCTGAATAGACAAACAAACTATCATATCTTGATAGGTCTTAGCTAAAAGCATAAGAATATCACTGCAAATTCCATGAAAATGAATTTACCTCTATGAAATTCTGAATAAAAGGTGAAACTGCATTCTTAACTGAGGTGTTATTTTAGAGATGCTAATATTTTTCATTAAGATCATACTTGCCAGATTCATATTTTCAAAAGTAATGATGAGATTCTCAATAACTGTCCTAATTTCTTCTTTTTCTTCATAAATAAAAGCTGCGAAGTAATTATGGATTCTAATTACTCTTGCATATGTTTGACTCTATTTTCTCTATCTTGAATTATGAAATAAGAAGAGTTACTCCTAGATTTCCTTTAGGGGTAGTGCACTGGCTAATTCTTGACTCGAGAGGAGACACACCCTCGTTTGAGCCCACCACAGGGCACAAGGAAGGGCATCCAAACTTACTTCTCCAGTACGAACTTGTCTGTGTCCACTCCCATTAGCAATGCAAGAGGTATGCACCAGGTCTAGTATAAAGGTTACTGAAGGTTCAGAGGTGTATGATATGCAAGTTGATCCACACTTGAGTACAATATTGGAGAAACAGTTTTCACAATATTCAATGACAAGTTATACAAGATGGAAAAAAAAAAAAAAAAGTTGGAATACCTTTCACTCTCAATAACCATACTCCTCTCATGAGCGAACCTAAAGTGACTATGGTAGTTGACAGACAATAAAATGATAAGGCTAATAAATAATCATCAAATCTTTCAGCTTCTCCTGCCAGAGTTCACCTCAGAGGAGATATCGTCTCCATGTTACCTTAACTCTTGCGTCCTCCTCTGTCACACAACATACCCCCATGCCCTCCCTCACTACATCCATAAATTGCATCTTTTGACTTCCTCTTGCCCCCCAACCCTACCTAGTAACTCCATCCTCAGCATCCTTCTCCAAACATACCCCTCGTCTTCCCTCGACACATACCCAAACCATCTTAGTCTACCCTCACTCACACTTGGATAAGGCCAATAAATAAAGAGCAAATATAAATAAACTATTTACAAACTATAAGCAGGATCTTTTGGTTGTGTTTTTCCACTCTAACATATGAATGAATGCATAAAAATCAGAAATCGGAAATGCTAAATGATAAGCATTGTCTGGTGAGGAAAAAGTTAACATATATGCAGCAACATAAACAGCACTATACATAAAGGATTTAAGATCTCTTTTAAGAAACTAAGATACTCATCTAAATGCATATGACAGAGTAATTTCATTTCCTGAGAGTAACACAATAAAAACATCCAGTGATGAACAATACACAATGGAGAATATATCCAGAAATTAAGTCTTTTGAAAATGGCATGGGATGACAACATATCCATACAGTTTGAGACTGCTTACTTAAAGCTTGAGATGCAAAAATTGCCTGATCATAAAAGCTAAAGCAACAGAATACCTCAACTTCAGCTCAGTTAGTTAACCAAAAACTTGCAGTGATTGCAAGTTATGTTGCAAAGCCCAATTCTTATGGCAGTGAGAGATTAAGAATAGCTCTGATAAATCCTTGAAGCAAATCAATTAATTTAGTATCTTATAGAAGTGTCAGGCTCATAATCATCTATATTTTCATAAATGTGACTGTTGTTACACGCATGAATGTGACTCTTGTTACATGTACACATAACTTCTGATACATTTATGTGATTCTTGGTACTTTTCTATGTGACCCTTTTTATATGTACACGTGACTGAAGTATGCATATAGGTGATAATCATAAGACATTATAAAACAATAGCAGCAGCTGCAGTGGCTCAAATCCTAAATCCTTTCCTGAAGAATACATATATTAAAAAACTAAAAATAAAGTGAGAGAATAAATGAAAAAAAAAAAAAAAAGGCAAAATTATAAATATCAATTAGAAGACATTCAAGTACTCACGTTCTCCTGAAGATACCATGGTATCAATGATGATCTGAGCACCATTATAAAAATCTCCAAACTGGGCTTCCCAAATACAGAGTGTATTAGGGCTTTCTATGGAGTAGCCATATTCGAAGCCCAGAACAGCCTCTTCAGATAAAATGCTGTTCACGACTTCCAAATGAGCAGGTTGGTCTTCTCTCATGTGGTTGAGAGGGATGTATATCTCATCATCTAACTGATTTACAAGCATGCAGTGACGTTGTGAGAAAGTGCCTCGGCCTACATCTTGCCCACAGAGTCGCACGTCGTAACCTTAGCAAATATAAAAATTAATTGTGCCAATTATATGGAGGGAGTATAGCATATATATATATATATATATATATATATATATATATATATATATATATATATATATATATATATATATATATATATATATATATATATATATATATATATATATATATATATATATATATATATATGGGGTAGGAAAAGCCCATTAAATAAAACAACGAAAATATATATATAAAAAAGTGCTTATTAATTTCGTGACCTAAACTGGCCACCTTCTCTCTGAGAAGGCAACCAGTTTAGGTCACGAAATTAATAAGTTCCGGTTTTACATCACGGACTCCCTTTTCTACCAAGGGCTAGGACGGTTGCCTTCTTGCAAAGGACTTGTTTTGGCAGATGTAATCGTTACCCTGAGTGCATGCCCTTGCTAACCTCAGACCGTGACAGGGGGCAAACCCTCGACCTGATGCCTCAGAGTCGCAGATTCTACCGCTTGAGCCACGGTGACTACCGCGAAATTAATAGGTACTTTTTATATATATATTTTTGTTGTTTTATTTAATGGGCTTTTCCTGCCATTTTAGACTGCATGCTAACAGTTCAGTGTTATTACATATACAGTGATGACCCAAACCCATGAACGCCTGTACCTACGAACAAAATTTTGAACAAAATTTTACCCCAACCCATGAATAAATTCCAACCCACGAACAAAAATGTGTTGGCCAAGCCACGTTGTGTCCCATTCGGCCGCTCTCGGCTGCCACGCAGGTTCCACTCGGCCGGTCTTGGCCGCCACGCGGATTCCACTTGGCCGCTCTCGCTTTCTTTCAGTTCTGCATTGGTGCCCGCGCTGTGTGGTTCGTTCGTAATTTCATCACACTTCTTGCTTATTTTGCACAGTTTTTTATTTTAATATAGTCCTTATTATGGTTCCTGAGAAAGTTAAAAGTGCTAGTGAACTTGGCGTCACACACCCCAGATGCAAAACAGTGGAAAGGAAAAAACAAATAATTGCTAAACATGAAAATGGGGTGCGTGTGTCCGATCTCGCCATGGAATATAACATGCCGAAATCCATCATCTGTACTATTTTAAAGAATAAAGAGACCTTAAAAGCAGCTGACGTGGCTAAGGGGTGAATATATTAAAGAAAAAATGGCAACAGGTGATAGAAGAGGTAGAAAAATTATTATTGTTGTGGATAAATTAAAAACAGTTGGTTGGCGATAGTATTAGTAAGGCCATTATATGCGCTAAGGCTTTGCAAATTCACCAAGATTAATAGCGAACTCTCCGACTTCTAGTGGCACTAAACTGGAGGAATTTAAAGCCAGCAGAAGCTGGTTTGAATACTTTTGTCGCCGAACTGGGATTCATAGCGTCATAAGACACTGAGAGGCGGCTAGTTCTGACCAAAAAGCAGCGGATTCCTACGTAAATGAATTTGCTAAATATATCAAGTGATTATATCCTGCAACAAAAGTGCTTAATTGTGATGAAACGGGACTCTTTTGGAAGAAAATGCCCAAAAGAACCTATATAATCAAAGAGGAGAAATCATTGCCTGGCTACAAACCAATGAAAGACAGGCTTACCCTTTTATTGTGCGCTAATGCTAGTGGGGACTGTAAGATCAAGCCTCTTTTAGTTTACCACTCTGAAAATCCTTGTGTTTTTAAACGCAATAACGCATTGAAGGCTAGCCTCCCAGTAATGTGGAGGTCAAATCCAAAGGCTTGGGTCACGTGGATTTTATTCCTAGAGTGGTTGACTGAAGTACAGTATTTGTGCCAGCAGTGAAGAAATATCTTGAAGAAAAGAATTTGCCTCTTAAGTGTCTCCTCATAATGGATAATGCTCCTGCCCATCCTCCAGGTGTGGAAGATGATCTCACTATACATTTCGACTTCATTAAAGTAAAATTTCTGCCTCCCAACATCACTCCTAACCTCCAACCCATGGACCAGCAGATAATTTCTAATTTTAAAAAGTTGTATACGAAGGGTCTTTTTGAAAGGTGTTTCCAGGTCACCAATGACACGGATTTGACCCTTCGTGATTTCTGGAAAGATCACTTTAATATCCTCCACTGCATTGGCCTCATTGAAAAAGCAAGGAAGGAAGTCTCATATCGTACATTGAACTCCGCCTGGAGGAAACTTTGGCCAGGTTGTATTACTGTTAGAGACTTCGAGGGCTTCAAGCAGGAGTTAGCTATAATAATTGTGAATGAAATTGTGGCCAAGGGCAAAAGTTTGGGCATGGAGGTAAATGAGGAGGATGTGGAGAAGCTAGTGGAGGACCACAAACAAGAACTTACCACGGATGAATTAATTGAGTTGCAACATGAACAGGTGAAGATTCTACAAGAGGAGCAGTCACCGGAGGATGGGGTAAAGGTGTCCAGTGAAGAATTACAATGAAATTTTTAGTAAGTGGAATGATGTGCAGGCTTTTATTGAGAATCAACACCCAGATAAAACTGTGGGCAATAGCGTAGTGAATATGGTAAATGACAATGTGATGAATATTTTTAGGAAGGTTTACCAGAGAAGAAAAAGACAAATTTCTCTGGATCGTTTCCTTGTCCCAGTAGGCAGGGAAGCAGTTTCCAACAGAGAAGAGAGAAAACACCAGAAATACAGCTTGTATCAGAAGACTTCCCTAACGTTTTTAAGGACGGGGACTTTCCTTCCCAAAAATAAATCCCCCTCCTCCACCACCATCCATGTATGCCAGCAACAATCATCCACAAAGGGAAATACAGTACACCTAGTTCTCAGAATAACACAAAGATAGGTTCTCAGAATTGATGGGTAAATGGAAAATCGCATGAAAAAACGAGTCATTTTCCATAGGAAACAATGATAAAGGGCATAGATACATTCCACAACCTCACATAGACACACTATGCCAAAGATATAAGATAAGTAAAACGTATTTTATAAGTACATAACAAAGCAGAAAGATCTGTAGTTATTTATATTAATATGCAAATTGTGCACAGTATAAAAGATATACAGCTTTACGTACAGTAAACAAATTAATGCATTCTATTATGCGGTGGGCAACAGGCATACACTGGGACGTGCATGTTGGCCAGTGTTGCCAGATAAAGCGGATGCTTCTATTTTCAAATGTATGGTACATTTTAAGATATATATCACTTACAAGATGGTAGTACTGTAATTTAAATAAAAATGTACTTCATCTTTAAGATACTTGAAAGAACTTACCAGCTTACATGTATATTTTTTATATTTATAATTTCTCTCATTTATCTATTCTGGCAACACTGATGGTGGCGGTGAGTACGAGGATGCAAATGTTTAGCTGACTCCGTATCAGCTGATGCACCCTCACACACTATTTCCCTGACGATACTATATCGAACATTTGCTTGCTGTTTGTTCTTAATGCTTTTTTGAATTTTCTTTATAATATTCGATTGCATTAAGCGCCAGAAGAGGAGTAGGATGCGGGAGAATGAACCTCTATCGGCAAACGTTTTGCTACTTCCGTATCAGCTGATGCACCCTCACACGCTATTTCCCTGGCGATATTATATTGAAAATATGTTTGCTATTTGTTCTTAATGCTTTTTTTCAATTTTCTTCATAATATCCAATCACATTAAGCGGTAGAAGAGGAGTAGGATGCAGGAGAACGAACCTTTATTGGCAAACATTTTGCTACTTCCGTATCAGCTGATGCACCCTCACATGCTATTTCCCTGACAATATTATATTGAAAATATGTTTGCTGCTCGTTCTTAATGCTTTTTTTTCAATTTTCTTCATAATATCCGATTGCATTAAGCGGTAGAAGAGGAGTAGGATGCGGGAGAATGAACCTCTATCGGCAAACGCTTTGCTACTTCTGTATCAGCTGATGCACCCTCACACGCTATTTCCCCGACAATATTATATTGAAAATATGTTTGCTGTTTGTTCATAATACCTTTTTTTAATTTTCTGCATAATATCCGATCGCAATAAGTGGTAGAAGAGGAGGAGGATAGCGGAAAAGTGCCTCCGAGGCAGTCGATTTTTTACTAATATGAATTTTTTTTTTTCAAATTTGTTTGCATGGGTGTTATTCACGAATTTCGTATTTATTTTACTATTATTTATATTTTTTAGGGGCGTTATTGCAATTTCGTGGTTAAAAAAAAGGCAGAAAAAAGGAACATGGTGTACTGTATTTCTATTATTGAATTTATTTTCCTTAACTATGTATGTTATATTCCTTTTACAGAGTATATTGCTAATAACCTGTATAATATTTACTGGTTTTCATGACTTAAAAAATTTAAAATGAATATTTGTGGTGACCTGGAACAGATTAATTGGATTTACATGCTTTTCAATGGTAAAATAAAATCCAACCCACGAACTTCCAACCAAAGTACACTTTTTTGGAACGGATTAAGTTCATGGGTTGGGGTCACCACTGTACTAAAAGCATATTATAATGTCATATTGTTGGACCATTTTTTTAATCTACCAATAATCATGTTGTTTCTTATTATCATAACCTATTTATAAACATTTTCTTAGTGAAATCATATTATCATATGAAAATATGCAGCATCTTACACTCTGTACATGTAAGTATTAGCCAGTCATGCGTGGCTATGAAACGTTGAGGGAGCTATTAGAGGCAGCACTCAGGGTGGCCAGAGGAGTTTGCATTTTCACACACATTCGGAGCATTTCTTACTTGTACGTTTGTTTATCCACTTAAATTTCATGATATGGACACAAAGCATTGTGTATCATTCGTTCAATATGCACTCTCTCTTCTTCCAAGGCGATAACCTCTTCATTCCTAAGCAGTTTAGTATCTCTCTCTCTCTCTCTCTCTCACTTAGGCTGGGGGAATGATCCAAGACATGGCAAATGCCAAGTAAATTGGAGAAATGCAAGGTAATATATATTGGCCATTCAAACCCAGGGATGGACTATTCACTCTTGGGTTATATCCTCGAGACAACTGGTGTGGAAAAGGACTTAGGTGTACTAATAACAATCGATCTGAAATTTTCCAAGCAGTGCATAGAAATGGGGAGAAAAAAAGCCCAGAAATTATTTGGCTACATTCAGAGGCAGTTCCATTACTTTACATAATTTCTTTATACATCCATTTTTGGAACATGCTGTGCAGTTTTGGTCAACTACATTTAGAAAGAGATAGATTGCCTTGTAAGATTTCAGGCAAGGGCAACAAAACTCATACCATCTATCAGGAGGATTGTTAACTTTGATTCATCAGGTCGTGGGTTCACGGCCCACTAAGGTTCAAGGTTGGAAAGGGCATTCATTAAGGTAATGGTCACACTTGTCAAAACCAAAGTCCTCTGCAAGAAGGGACCGTCCTAGCCCTTAGCAGAAAAGGGAGTCTGTGACGTAAAACTGATCACATCGATTTAAGGCTCTGGGACAATTTTTAATTGAAACTTCCACACTGAGAGGTCAAATCATTAAGTATGTAAAATTCTGATGGGTTTGACTATGCTGACCACAAAAAACTGTTCAGTCCAAATACAAATTCAACCCGTCAAAATGGCTGGAAGTTGGACATGAACTAGTTTGAAATTAAATAAAGTAAAAAGTTCTACATGTACAAGATCTGGTCCACCTGGAATCAACTTGAAAATGTAAAGTGCGATAGATGAACAATGAGAAAACACAAATTAAAACCAAGCTGTTGGGGTGACTCTGAAATCAGTTATATATCAGATCTTGCAATGTAAAGATAAATAACTCCGTACAGTTAGGTTAGGTTATTTTATGTTAGGTGGGATTTAGTTTAGGTTTTGCTGAGTTTGCTTAGGTGACTTGCCTTGTAAATATGAATAACCCTAAAGAACCACGAGGTTATTCTTCTTTACAAGGTCCAACATATGTAAATTATGATGTAAATGCCAAAATAATTAACTAACCTTGATGTACCAGAGATGCCACTGCAAGGGCTTCAGCTGTAGCCCAATCTAAATTTGTTCCTTCTGTTAACCTTTTTAATCTTGTGTCAACATGTGTCTTCTTAAGGTGAGGATGAATCGGCTGTTAAAGATTAATCTTATGACAAGAGTTATTCTAATATGATATTTAATGCAAAGATTTTTTGTTTTGTTTTATTTATCACTATTAATCTCCATCATAGAGTCGACACAGACAGAATGGAGCAATAGAATTAATGTTGGATGCCATTCTCAACATCCCATGGTGGGATAAACTGTGCATCTGTCATCCCCGAGTCGAGTACTCTAACCAGTGAGTGAACACGGTCCCCACCAAGGCAAAAATGTAAAATATCTAATTTGTTATTTTACAGGTAAGGAAGCTTTGATTAAATACTTAAAAACTTATCAAAGAAAAAGCAACCTATGAAAGACAAATAATGATGTAACTAAATCACTATGATAAACCTCAAAGTTCAATGTTAATGTTACTGTTCCAAACTTGCAAACTCTAAATTGTAAGCCATTTTATGTATCACTGTTAATCCCATATAATGGGGGTAGACACAGATAAGTTGGAATAGGGATATCAAGTCTGGATGGCCTTCCAAACACCCTGCAGTGGACTCCAATACAGCTCGGTCACTTCCCGAGTTGAATGCCTTATCTTCAGCGCTACTTCAGTCCACATAATTTTATTTATGTGTAGTAGGTTAGCTCATGGCACCAGCCGCCCGTTGTGATACTACAGCTGAAGGTTTTTTGAACTTAAATAGGTCTGTCCAGGACAGTTCGATGTTAAGTCTTCCTTCAGTTACGGTTCTTTTTCTATGCCTACAGCTACACTGAATATTCTTGGATATTCATCACACATCTTTTATTATCCCTTCACATCTGACAAGTCATTACACTCTCCATCTCTTTTTCTCTTTACTTTATGTATTCTTCGTGCCCAGGCCCGATGAGGGCTGTTTTATTTTATAATTTTCTTTGGCCTGTCCTGGTGTCACAATCATAAAAAAAAAAAAAAAAAATATCTCTGTCATAAAGGTATACTCAAGACTGCTAGACATATGTCTATAAAAGTGATCAAAATAATGGTGTAACAAAATGAAAATACTTTTCCATGCCACTTAGGTTCCCTGACTCATCTCTTCATATTTAAGCTTTATATAATTTGGATCTTCTAAAAAACAAAGTAACCTAGAGTGCTTTAGGGTTAATTATATTTACATGGCAAGTCACCTGACCTAACCAAACCTTGCAAATTATAGCGTTATTTAACTGTACAAAGGGGTCTGGGATTTACTCATCTAACAAGATCCAGAATTTTTTCAGATTCCTCTGAGCTGCTTCAGAAGAAAAACATTTATTGATTGTGGATCATCCCGTGCCATATGAAAGACCTTTTTGTTATATAAATAACTGAACATTTATATTTCTTTCATTTAAAAAGCATCAAACAGACAAGGATGAATAGGATAATGAATTAGTATATTAGAGAGACAGCGAAGATATGACAGTTTGGGGACAAGGTGAGAGAGGATAGACTGAATTGGTTAGAGCATAATGCTGAGGAGGGTTTAGAAGTTTATTATGGATGCTGAGGATAGAGTTGCGAGGAAGGGGAGGTAGGCCAAGGAGGAGGCTTATAGAGAAGGTGAGGGAGGCCATGAAGGTGTGTGGTATGATGAAGGAGGATGCAGGAGAAAGGTCAGTATGGAGATGACTAATCCACTGTGGCAACCCCTGACGGGAGAAGCCGAATGATCTGAGGATGAAACAAAATAAGAAATGGAGTATCTAATAAGAGCTTTTAGCAAACATTTTCCTCACCAAATGAAACACAAACTGGGAAAACTTACAAAGTCTTGAGGAAGTTCAACAGACTTTGCACCTAAGAATTTCAACAGTGATGTGTCAACGCCAGTGTCCCACACTTCAACTGCTTTTGGAGCCTGCTTCAGCCCTGCCCACTGCTTCTCAAGATGAGGAGCCTGTAATAATAATTATGGATTTCTTATGTAGACATAGTATAAATTTTTCAGAAATAATGAAGTACAGTATACAGTACAGAAAATATATTAAAATTATAATCCATAAATTCTACTTTTAGTTAGTTAAAATAATTGGTTTCACTTATCTCTATATACAAAAGCTATAATCTCTCTTATAACGTGGGGGTGGCTAAGTCAAAGTAGAAAACTTCCACTCTTTGTGGAGGGAAAAGACAAAGGAGGGGATTCCCATCCCCCTCGCTCGGCTCATATGTTAACTTTTATGACATGCTGGGGAAGACGGAGGAGGTATTAATAGTGATAAAAATTAATTGCATACATCCTGAGATGGTCTATGTTAGAATTCTGCGAGACCAATGGGAAGGGTAAGTTTAGTGGCAGATGGGACAGGGTATACAGAACCAACAAACAGTTTGTACCTTTGACATTATAATCAGTTCTATATGTATTGCAGGACATTATACAAATTTTACTCATGCATAACATGCAAAATACAAGGGCAAACCTTGTTTGTTGGGTTAAGTAATTCCATTTTTGTATGTCATTTTTTGGAATACATGAAAAGAATTCTTTCCTTTTAATCAATATGGATCGCCATACAAAATTACCTTTAAAAACAATGAAAACATTCTTCTCACCTTTGGGATGTATGAATCTACAAGCTTAAACTGATCCGTGAGATAAGACGTATAATCTGCAGAGACCTTTCTAACATCTTCCTCTGTAAGTATCCCTTCTGATACTAGCTTAGCTGCATAAGAATCTGGTACACTTCTGTTGAAGAAACAATGAGAGAAATTTAAATATGCACATGAGAATTTATCAGCTAAAACTAAAAAAAATGTAAATAACCAAAATATCAACGTTCGTATTGTTCTCTCCATCATTAGACCACCAGAATTTTACATTAACCCAATCTCTACTTTGTCTTAATGATTTCTTGGTGCCTGGGTCTGATGACAGAAATATTCTTGCCTCTCCTGGTGTCACACTCATAAAAAAAACTTATTGACTTCTTACAAAACACTATGAAATTCGAGATGCATAAAGTGAGATAAAATCAAAAGAAGTACGTGCAGACAGATCTCACCAGTTACAGAGAGCCTGATATGATTATGTCAAACAGTCTATGCCTTTGAAAGGTTTAGAGCACATATGGGTGACGTTTATGATCTTCAGGGGGAACATATGATATTTTTCATCTAAATTCGGGCCAAATGTTCACTTAAAAAACGTAAAATTCACTTTGAAAAGCAAACACTTTCTTTCTTGAAGAACTTAACAGCTGGTCTGTTTGGGATATATTGTCTATGAAAGCTTATTTGTATTCTTTTTCAATAGTTTCTAATAGTAGAGCTTATGAAAGAAAAAAATAAGATGCTTCTGTCTTATTATCAAAGGCCCATCTTTATTTTTTCTTTGTTTCCTATAGTTTCTCCAGAGGTGGCTCAAAAAAAGAGATGGAATTAGGAGTTAAAGATTAAAGGTCTGTAAGAACAGCTGAGGCATGGTATATGGATAGCACAGAGCCCCAGCTATATGGTAAGTGTAGCTTTATACTTACCATACAGCTGGGGTCCAAGTCCCCTCTCCAATCATATGAGCCCAGTGATCTCCAACCAATGGCTGAGTAAACAGGCAGACCTATAGGAAATCACCGACTCCCCAATTACTTGCCCAATTCAATTAGCTATGCTAAGAAACAGTGAAAGTTAATCCAACTCAGGTCCAGAATCAAACCTGCGGCCACTATATTACCAGCCCCAGACACTACCAATGTGCCACATTTCTTGCCATTTTACAGGCTACGATTGTAAGGGGATGAAAGGCCCCAAAATAAGTTTGAACAATTATTCACAAAAGGGCTTTTTAAATTCTTCTCCATCTTTATGTGTATTTGTCTCAATCTTTTAACATCACTCATATCAAGCGCTTCACCCTTTCTCATTTTTGTTGCTGTGTATATAATCACTGCTAGAATAAGATAGTTCTTCTTCATCAGTTTTAGATATCTGTTATCATACAGTGAACATCTAAATTCAAGCTAGATAGTTAAGGAACCTTTTATGTGACAACATTAGTCCCATTTAAATGAGGGTGGCCGCAGATATGCTGGAGCTAGGGGATTAAGGCTGCAGGCACTTCCTAATGACCCGCAGTGGGACTGAACCAGCATTAGTCACTTACTGACCCCACGTTCTACCATTGAATCATTGTGCCCCATTAATTCAGGCTAGATGCTTGCTTAATTGATAAAACATGGTACAATTTCTACATGAAAATGGGCCTGAGCACATCTTCACTTCTCTGCCAGTTTTATTAGCCAGTCTTTATACAGGGTTGCTATGTATGATAAGCCACCCCTGCCACAGGAAGTGCAAGCCAATGCAACTCTATGCTGGTTTCAAACCTGAGTAAATGGGGAGGGTTGACATCAGAGATGGCATTCGGTCATAAAACAAGCCAAAATCATGATTCTGAGCATATCTTCCTAATAATGCTCTATCCAATCTCTTTCTTAGCTAAAGTTCTGCCGGTCTAATCATAGTCTCTAAGCTGCAATTACATCATCCCTTTCTTTGCCCTTGAGTATGTCATCACCACTTTTTTTATTTTATATGAAACTGACATATCCTTCTTCACCAATAGACTGTTTCAGTAGCTCAGTGGTAGCATGCAAATCAACCCCAAGCCCCAACCTGTTTGAGTCAACCATAAAATGTCTGCAGCAGTCATTGTCAGGTGGTGATAAACAATCTGAGTCTTGCTCTAAATATTAGTCAGAATTCTTGGAAATGCTCTGAAGTAACGCTTAACAGGATATATAAAAACATACACTGTATTGTACTGGGAAAAAAAAAAAAAAAAAAAAAAAAAAAAAAATATATATATATATATATATATATATATATATATATATATATATATATATATATATATATATATATATATATATATATATATATATATATAAATTAAATTAAATTACATTCAAACACCTCTTTGTCAAGTTGACAAATATCGCCATTATTTCAAAAAGTAGACAGCAAAATTTCGTAATCAACCTTTTCTTACACTTATTTAAAAAACTTGATCAATTTCCAACAGTGATCAAAGGAGTGAAGAAGAAAGCAAAGTGCTTTTTTCTGCAGGTCATTTAAGACAAAAAGAAACAAAGCTGGTGGTACTGAAAATCTTTTACAAAGTTAGTGGAAACAGACAATCTGTTTGATATAATACCCATATAATATATGAAAAGAAAGGCCAGACAAGAAACAAACAAAAAATAGCATAAAACTATAATAAATTTGTAGGAACAGTGGCACATTACTCATTGATGACTCTCAACAAGATAAAAAATTACGAACCTCCGAGCATCAATGATGGCATACATGCCAGGATTCGTAAACCGAGGATTGTCTAGTTCATTATGACCCCAGCGTCTCCAACACACGAGGTCTAAAAATATGTCACGACGAAACTTTCTCTGATACTGTACTGCTAATCGTGTTGCCATGACAACAGCCTGTAATAAAAATTTATAAATCACGTAGTCATCTGGACCTTAGTAGTGTAGTGGTTATAGTACTTGACTCAGGATGTGATGTATCCCTGATTAAACCCACTGTGGGGGTGCTAGTATGAGCATCCAGTTAAAAATCCCCACTTCCAATCTGTGTCCATCCCTATAAAGGGGATTTATAGTGACATATAAAGTGCATAACAAAAAAAATTAATACAGCCATGAAAAAAATTAAAGGATGCACTTCGAGGAAGAATATTGATAATATTTAAGTGGAAATGGAATAAATGTTGAACTATTGTAAAATCAAGACAGTAATCCTGTGAATGTTTCTTCAATTTATGAGTTTAGTACATTCCTTAAAAAAGTTGGGCAAAAAGTCAGTTTCCCAATTTTTATTTCTCTTCCCCTCTTAGGTTTAAGAAGTACCTCGCTGAGGCCCTCCCTGATGATAACTACTATTCTAAACCAATGTGACTTAGGGTAGTGTATACCTACAGGGTGTAATCCCTCACTTAGAAGGGTGGAAATACAGAAAATATTAATAAACGTGACTTTTGGCCCACCACGTATATGTGTACAATATAAGGTAGCTGTTGGATAATTGAACATCTTGCAATATGAAATCCTCTTCAAGTGCTTTATCTAGTTATAAGTCAGTCTTTAACACCAGTTTGGCAGCTGGTCTGGGGGTCTAGATTGCTCTAGCATAATCAAGTGCTTAATGTGAGGGGAGATTTATGCCCCCTCTTCTTAAGTGGTGGTGTTAGGAGCACTCATGTACTGTATATTGAGATGGCTTTAACACTACATAATAAGCAGAATCTATATATAAAACACATTACAAACCTCAGGATCATCACCATTAACATGTATAACTGGCATTCCACACATTTTGGCGACATCTGTGCAGTATCTCGTAGATCTGCTCCGCTCACCTGGAGTTGTGTAACCCACCTACGTAAAACAGAAAAGAATAATGAATATGAAATCATATTCATTTTAAAATGACAGAAAGCAAGATTAACAGTTTGTTTGTTTGCTGTTTAATGCATCACTATTAATCACCATTTGAATGGGGGTGGACACAGACAGGTTGGATTTATGGAATTAAGGCTAGAAGCCCTTCTCAGCGTCCCGCAGCGAGCTCGAACGCGAGTTTCTCACTTTCCCGCCTCAAGTGCTCTAATTACTGCATATTTGCGGTCCTCTCTCGTTCCTTCGTCATAACTCTTATTGAATATCTAACTCATCTTTCTCTCTTTTAGTTCTTTTGTTGTTGCAGTTTCTAGACACATCAGAAGGATCCCTGAGAAAGGTTCTTAGGAGTAGAACATGTTAAGTCCAAAAGCAGTTTGGCCTCACTAAAACCCTATGAAAAATTTCATTGTTGTATTCATTGCAACCCTTCATAAATTTTCTGTTTTTTTGACACACGTATCTATATATGAATTTGCAGAATACACATCTATAAATGATAAATCCAGCCATAATTCCCCAGCTCCAATCTGTCTGAGTCTACCCCCATAATGGGGATTAACAATGATATATAAAACAGCAAAGAACATCTACAGATGATTCTGAAAAGAATACTGCAAGAATGAAAATATATCATAGTCTTACTTGATTGTTGATGGAAATATGTAATCCACCTCCAGTAGAAAAATGAGGTACATTGGAAAAGGCTAAAGTTTCTTGAATCACGCCTTGGCCAGCAAGAGCAGCATCTCCATGAACCTGCAATAAACAAAAGGGTCCAGTTAGTAGACGCGAACTGTTGACATACAGCATAATATAGTAAAGAATCCCATCAGTGAAATAATATACAAAAATGATTGCTATATTTCGGGTCCTAACTGGACCTCTTCTCAAACGAGACATTTTATACAGTGTGGTTTCCGGGTTTTACATACTTTGTGAAAAAAAAAAAACATCAAGCTTTAAATGGCATAAATGCTTTTCAGTATGAATTTTAACACCAACCAGAACTCAAAGACTTATTTCAGCTGCCACTAGTAAGTAGAATAAAGTACCTAGCCACGTTACTGAGTCAATGGAGATTCAGAAATTTAGGCTAGACACAACTAGAATATCGAATAAGTTTGAAGCGTCTCCAACTTACTGATACAGGGAAGAATGCAGTCACCAGGTATCAAATGAGTCTAAAGTCTCTTCAACAATTGGATACTGGAAGTGAGGCAGTCGCTAGATATCGAATGAGTTTAAAGTGTTTCCTACAATCGATACAAGGACTGATACAGTTGCTAGATACTGAATGAGTGTGCAGTCTCACAAACAATCTGATCAAGAAGTGATGCAGTTGCCAAATACCAAATGACTGTGAAGTATCCCCAATAGTCCGATACAGGAACTAATGCTGTAATTGGATTTCTTTGGGATGCTGAAGATATCTAACCAGATATAAGCACAGATGTCAAGATGAAGATCAGCATACATAACACTAACAAATATCACAAACATATGACACTACATTAGCTGCATACTTACATACATGTACAATATCTACAATCCCACTTGCAAGAGAGAGGGACGAGTCAAAGCACACACATTCACCAAAAGCTAATATCTCTCCATTTCTCCTCTTAGTTACTTGGTGATAAAGGGCTGCCACTATTCCCGCCCTAACAACCTGGTTGGGTTACCCACACGGTAAGTGAGCATGAATCTTTTGCTGTGAGGTTCTAAAATTCCTTAAGATTCTTGTCACAGTCACCGAAAGCAATGAATGAAACTGAGCAGCAGAGAAGCAATATCTAATTTATCAGTGCAAAACCAACTATAAGTATGGAGTAAGACCCTGAAGCAGTGGTGGGACCAAGTGTTTATTAACTGGTGTATCTCTTCTTGGGAGAGAAGCAGAACACATTACAAGTATTGCCACATATCTGACAAGGGCGGGACAGGTAGACACTACATGGATGCACACTATACCAGTACTTTCAAAGTGAGCAGGTATTGCCCCAAATCCAAAAAGGGAAGGACAAGTAGACTACATGAATCCATACTATACCAGTACTTGCAAAGTGAGCAAGTATTGCCCCATATCCAAAGAGGGAAGGACAAGTAGACTATACATGAATACACATTGTACCAGTACTTGCAAGGTGAACCAGTAAACCATCTACCCAGAATATAATACATTAAATGGGGGAAAGTGATTCCTTTAAAAATAAAGCCAGATAATATAACTAAAAATTTGTATTGCAACTAATGAAAAGCTACTAACTAGGCCATGAAAAAGCTATGACAAACATTCTTAACAGGTGCAAAGCAATGAGAAAGTGTAAAACTCAAAGGCAAAAAATTACATCACGATACATATGAAGCAAAAGTTAAAAATGACAAATAAGGCTGAACAAGAGAGCAAAAATATTGCACGGAAGGATAGGAGTGCTTAGAGACGAGCTACATTCATATTGCTTAAGCTTACACTTAATTCAAGCCAAGAAGGTTATTATATCCAAAGAATTCTTGCATATAGCAAATTTCTTCATTCAAATAAAGCAAAACCGCAGTAGCAAAGTGCTCAGAACGCAACTCAGGAAGTGACACCTCTATGGTTGAGCTCACTGCAGGGTATTAGGAAGGACAATAAGCCTTAATTCCCCAGCTCAAACCTACATATGACCACCACCATAATTGAGATTACATGGTTAATATGGCATTAACAACTCTATTTCGGCTTGCAGTGCAATATTATTACTCCTATTACTCTCGTTACTATAGACAGAATGACCTATTCCTGGATCACCAGATTACTTTCCAGTGTCAGGTTACAAAAATTCTGGCAAATAGAATAACATTGTACAGCATGTACGGAAGTCAGATAGAGAAAGAATTTATATTCTCAACTGTCAGATGTTGTTGCTGTTTGCCGTATTGTGTCACTATTAATCCCCATTACAGGGGTGGACAAATACAGGTTGGAGTTGGGTAAATTAGTGCTGAATGCTCTTCCTAACAACCCAAATCACTGGTCTGGCACTTACTGAGTCAAATGCTCTGACCACTACTCTACTGTGGTCCCCACATGCTTGTCAGGGTGAAGTACCAAATATAATGTTTTTATGCTGATGGCTCTGTGCACAAAAGGCTTATGACTCAATAACATTTCAGTTTACGGAGTTTGCATTCTATAAATACAATACTTTAACAAATCAGTAATTTCAGACTACAAGTTTATTAAGAATTTGTGAAATGATCAAATCATTCTTGGTACTTTAATATCTCATTTACCATTTTCATGGAAAAGCTCAGATTTTGCACATTATAAGTACAGTACATTACAGTTCTTGAAAATGAATATTTTTCTTTTTATCTTTACCCTGCATCCAAAAGTGTATTCTTAAATATTCAGAAAAACGGCCATGATAAAAAGGCATAACCCAATTGTCCCAATCTGGTAATAAATGCTAGGGTATTAAACAGAAAATGACAGAAAACAGCAGCAAATTGTTCACATCTTTTGTAATATATGCTAATATAGAAAACTGACAGTGTATTGGTGTAGGAATGGCATTCTTGTTAATGTGGAATCTAATTATGAATGAAAATTAAATCTTGCTAGAGAAATAATGAAAGAGATAAGGGAGTTATCATACTTGAGATCAGTCTTAAAACAGTAGGGTAAAGCAGAGGGACAGTTCAGGAAAAAAAACCTCAAGGGAGAAGTTCTGGAGAGGAATTTCAAGGTAGAAATTTAGAAAAGAGAATTTCAAAGATGAAGTTCAGGAGAGAGCATTTCAAGGATGAAGTGCAGAAGAAAAAAAAAGGATTTCATGGGTGAAAAGTTGATATCAAAAGAATGATATTTTAAGAATATAAATCTAAATTAGAAGAAATGCTAGTGCCAGAGTTGCGAGTAAATCCACCACAGGACATTAGGAAGGGCATCCAGACGAAATGGAAAAGAAGAAGATTGACAATCAGGAGATAGTGTAGGATCAGGAACAATAACTTCAGAAGTATGATTTTAGCCGTACATCAGATAATAAAGGCGAGGGTGGAAGAGTAATATATATGCTAGAAGCAAAATTAGCATAAAAGGTTAGATAACTCAAATGCAGTCAACAAGGCCAAAATGAGCGACAAAGCCTCTTAGCCACCCCCTGGTAGAAAGTTTTTGAGAGACAAGCATCAGCATAGCTAAAGGCAGACGCATTAATAAAATGATTTACAATAAACTAGGTAATCTGTTTATATCTCTATAAAGCGTAGCATAAGAGAGGATTGCATAATATACATAGGTCTCAAAATATTATGCCTCAAATCTCCCCGTTGAAGAGTGTACAGAGAAAGCTTCTCCCATAAAGGCAGCGGATCACTTCACCAGAAATGATTTTTGTCAACAGTTTTCTGAAGACTTGCCAAAAATAATTTCTGACAAAGAAATCTGTTGCCTCTATGTGAGAAGCTCTCTGTATTTACTTTCCAAATGGGACACAAGAGGCATAGTAATTACCTAATTGTGCTTACGGAAAAAGCCCTATTCTCGTAACTCCCCATCTCCAGGTCGATTCCATTTTCATATTCAATGATACTTCTCATATTTGTCCTTAAAAATATGAATTGAGTTAGCATTAACTACCTCCTCGCAAACTGAATTCCAATCATCAACTATTACACTAAAAAAGTAGTTCCTTACATCGTGCAAAGAAATTTTCTTTTGAAGCTTCAAACTATGGCCTTATCATATTTGTCCTTTAAACTATGAATTGAGTTAGCATTAACTACTTCCTCACTTAGTGAATTCTAATCATCAACAATTTTTATACTAAAAAAATACTTCCTCACATCCTACAAAGCTTTCTTACGAAGCTTCAAACTACGACCTCCAGTTCCAGAGCCAGACATATCAAAATATCGACTCCTATCAACTCTGTCAAAATCATAAAGATATTTAAAAACCGTCATCATATTCTCCTTCATTCTTCTAGATTGGAGTGATAGAATGTCTAAGTTCCTGAACATCTCCTAATAACTGAGTTTGCATATTTCTGGAACCAGTTTCGTAGTATGTACTTGAACTTTTTCAGCTTATCTATATGCTTTTTTAAGCGCGAACCAAAAGGGTCATGTATATACAAGCTTTGGTCTCACACAAGGTACATAAATATTTCTGAATATTTCCTTATCCATGTGCCTGAAGGCTACCCCTACATTTGCAAAGAAAGCATATGCAACCCTTACTATGACATTCATATGTATTTCTAGAGACAAATCTACCGATATGTTTACTCCTAGATCTCTCTCATTTTCTGTCTCCTGAAGTTCTGTAAATACTATTGAGTACCCAAGCTTAGGCCTTATTGCACTTGAACCCATTCTCATCATCTTACATTTTGAAGTATTAGATTTCATTAACCACTTTTCTGACCACTCATGCAGACTATTTAGGTCTTCCTGAAGTTCTCTAGAATATAAACTCTTTTATTTTCTTCACAATTTTTGTATCATCTGCAAACATACAGCATATTGAGACTTGTGTAAACTATGCAGTCCTCTCTGATGCAATTCCCGCATAAGTATGTCGATAAACAAACAAAGAGGAGAAGCTGATTTACATGACAGACAGACAAAGGACGAATACATGATGAAGGAATATGAGGCTAAACTCCCAGTTTTCCATGTGGTCTCCATTCCACAAATGTGATTTTGTCATAAGACATCCCAGAGGTCTAACAGCAGTGGTACTGAAGTACAGCCTGAAGCTTCCATTAAGTACAGCACACTTGTTACTTACTTGAAAGCACACCACCTTATCACTGGGTCTGGCATAAGCATATGAAGAGTAGTGGCCCTCACCCAAGCTTTTTTGTCTTGCACGAGTCTTACCACAAGCCACAGGGTTTATGGCCTCCAGATGAGAAGGATTGGCCAACATTGTCACATGTAAAGATTTCTCGCACAACATCAAATCAACAGAGCTTACTGAAAGTGAAAATATATTAATCAGAGATACAATACTCTCTTTTTACAATCATAAATGCATTAAGCAACATAGTGTAAAAAAAAAGGATAAAAATAAAAATAAAGAAGATATAAAACATTGAAAAATTAAAGGAAATGTTCATATCACACACTGCTGTTTTCTCTGATGTCCATTTTTTAAGTATATATAGATTCACAATAAAAGAAATTGTAGAACATGTACTTTTGTGCTCATCAAGGGTCAGGCCTCGCGGCAGAAGATTCCTGTCCACTTATCCTGTGGATAACCAAAGAAGGATGTTGGTGGGGGAATTGTAACAACCCTTCATTCCCAAGGAGTTAAGAGGAGTGCTTGAAGTATATAGACACTCCCCAACTTATGAACGAGTTAGGTTCCAGAAGTCTGTTCTTAAGTAGAATTGTTCATAAGTTGTGTTTAGGTAAAAAAAAGTAGTACATAAATATGCAGAACTGTACAGCATTTACGTTAAAGACACTTAACTAGTACATAAACATAAAGCATACAGTCTTAACGAATTTTAATAGAGTAATAATAATGTAATTATACAGTACAGTACAGTAATACATGCATTAATACATGGGTATATAGTGGATAGGCTTTTGTTCGTATCTGTGAATGTTTGTACTCTGGCTGTTCGTAAGAAGGGAAGCTTCTGTATATGGTTTTTGTGAATGTGTGTACTTTGACTCAGCCACCCCCATACATGAGGGGACTGATGATACATGATCATATATTTAATATAAAAATTAATATTCATCTTTTCCTAGTTAAAACTCTATATTTGAGGATTTCCTTTGATGCCAATATTGTAACTTAAAACACACTATATCATAAATGAATGTAACTCATCTTTTTTTTTTTTACAGAACAGTTTGCTTGCTGTTTTATACGTCACAATATATCCTCATTACAGGGGTGGGAACAGCCAGGTTAGAGCTTGGGTATTTAGCTGGTTGCCTGTCCTAAGGCACCGAAGTGGGCAGATACACTTGATTCACTTGAACTACACATGTGACCTACACTTGAACTCTAATGCAATGCTTGAAGAATATTTCATCTATTCACTTTTATGTAAAAATATTTGTTGAAGTATTTTTACAGAAGTAAATAAATTCAAATTTTTAGTGTGATTCTATATCCAGCTAAAGGCAGCAGGATGGCAACAATTAGTATCATTATTATTATTTTAATTATCATAACTTATAATTATCATTATAATAATTTTCATAATCCTCCCCTCTTTGGTTAGTTACAATAAGGCAACAAAAAAATTCAGAGGGGGGACCATAAATAATGAATACTGTATATTGGTGCATTGCAGTAGGGGGACCACTGCAGCCATGTGGTCAGAGTCCTCAATTTGGGAGTTGACAGAACTACGATCGACCCCAGTGTGGGGGCCCTAGGAAGGGCATTCAGTCTTAATTCCCTAGTCACACTCTGTTTGCATCCACCCCCATATTGAGGACAAATAGTGACACAAAAAAAGAGGATTTAAATTTACTCTGCATCACAGTGGAGGATACTGTAGCTAAATGGTAAACTGCACGAGTTGAGAAGCGACTAAAGTGGGTTTGTTTCCATCGTGAATGGTACGCAATGCTAAGAACATTCTACTACTATTATGGCTACATGAAAGGCACTTTGAATACAAACCTAAATGAGACAGCACATCTCCAGTGAAGTTTACATCGGCAGGAAACTCAGGCAAACCTTTCATTTTTTGGAACATGATGACAGGCGGGTACTCCAATATGCCTGTTAACAGATTCAGCCTGCCCCGATGGGCCATACCAATGACAACTTGTTCTACACCATCTGGAATATATAATTAATATTTTACAATGTATTTCTGCCAACGCTCATCTAAAATGTTATACCATATCCTGTATATCTCTTTTCCTTTGCAATATATTAAAAAATAAAACAAATGAAAAATGTTTCAAGCAACTTTTTCAAACCGGATCTTGTAAATATAAGTAACCCCGAAAAAAGTAAAGTAACCTTGTAAACTGCCAGGTTAGGTTAGCTTAGCTTAGGTTAGGCCATCATATTACTCTAAAAAGTTATAACAATTCAGGACCTAGGTTAGCTTAAGTTAAGTGACTTGTCTTGTAAATAGGAATAACCCTAGAGCACCCTTCTTTACAAGATCCATAAAATGTCCTCAGCAACTTTTTGAAGCTCACCTGGACCACTAAAAATAGTATTTAAAATTAATCAGGCTGGAAAGGCTTAGGTACTACTAGTGGGAGAAAGGAAATCACGCAACTGATAGATGACCATTGGAAAAACGATATAAAAAAGAAAAATATAAGGATGGTAAAGGTTATCTTCACCATTACCATGAAAATGGTAGTAATAATGAGTCAGGCTAAGGCCCTATTCAATCGTGAAATGCATTGAACTTCAATGTGAAATGATTCACCCTCGTTGGAACATCTTGCTATTGATGTATAATCTCACTCATTTAATTAGTAGCCTTAAGCTATCTTCATAGGTTTTTTCTATGCCCACATCTACATAAAATATTCTTGCGTACTCCTTACACATCTCTTCACATCTGACAAGTTACAGCACACCCCATTTCTTTTTCTCTTTACTTTCTATCCAGTTATCTTGTTGCCTGGGCCCAATGATGGCAGTTTTCTTTGTCCTTTAAAATAAGCTCAAATCTGGGACTATCTAAATTAGAAGATGTGAAATGGCATCAGTATTATAGAATTAATAATTATTAGCAATCATCTACTTTTAAATTATGGGGCTGTGGCATGCAGTAGCTAAAGCACTTGACTTGGGAGGTGACAACCCGGTGATCAAGCTCACCGTGAAGTGTGAGGAAGGGCATCCAGCCTTAATTCCCCAACTCCAATCTGTCTGCATCAAACCCCATAATGGGAACTAACAGTGACACATAAAACGTGGAAATAATATGATGCTATATTGTGCATGATACAACCTCAAACAAGCATTTCATAATCTTTTATGCTCTTGTGCCATTAATATTTGCCACTAAAGACACATAAATGAAATCAAGGGTTGAGAGAATAAACATTTCCCTCTCAGAGCAAGATCAGTTCAGTATAACAAAACTGAAATTGAAACTTAACACTTAAGAAAAAGATTTCCTGATGTTCATAGCTCACCTTGTGCCAGGCCTTTGAATGATTCTGTGAAAAATCCTATCATCGATTCTGCACCTTCCCCTCCATATCTTTTAACACTCTGAAATTTATTTGCTAAGAAGTTGTCAAAGCATTGCGACTGAAGCATATCTTTGGCAAGCTGCAAACGTTCTTCAGAAGTTAAGGAAGTTTCAAGCAAAGTCTCATATGTGGAAGCAAACCATTCCCTCTCCTCCAGGCTCTAAATTTCAATAATTATTATGAGGTTAGCATACATACAACGTCTACAACAACAGAAAAATGTTCATATTTCTACAAGGAAATTTACTTAATATAGGATGTAATTATTCAGCTAGATGCTTGCCCTCTAAAAGATATAAACTATATATATGATTACAGCATCCTTAGCCATACCCAATGGGTGTCCCTAGCAGGGTGGTGGTGGGGGAATAAATGGGGGAAACCCTTTATATGTGTATGCTTTGACTCAACCATCCCTTTTATAAAGGGGACTCCAGTCATTGTTTATGTATGCATATGCATATGGACCATACAGTCTCATCATTTCAATAGAGTAGAAATCTTATGCCGTAGCTACATGAAATTTAGTGTAGATTCAGAAATATATAAATGGGACTACAAGCCAGCGCCATCAGAGGCATTACAGACACCAGTAAGGGATACAGGTATATAAATTTCTTGCACATAAACACACTGTAATATAATACTCATTATATAAAAACAGGAGACTGAATCTGAGAAGGGGCTGAAGGAGATGGTGACTGATTGTGCATGGGTGCGAGATAGAAGCAAGTCAAAGGTAAATGTTGGTGAAAGTATATTTATGAGATGTGCACTATGTGCTGATGTTGGCAGCTTGAATATAAGTGTGAATAGGCAGCTGCTTGAGAATGCTGAGGGTTTTAAGTATCTGGGGTCGCATGTGCAGTTGAATGGGCAATTGGAGGCAGAGGTGAGCTACAGAATGAAGGAAGTGAGTAAATAACTCACTTCCTTTGGGATTACTAGTGTGAAGAGAAAAAGGTATTTATAGAATGCAAAGAGAAGGTTATGTGGAATGATTGTGCCTACGGTATGGTATACAGGAAAAACTTGTAATGCAAAAGAGAATGGAAAGAACAAACAATGTTATGGATATGAGGTGTGAGAAGTATAATTGGTATATCTAGAATAAATGAGAAGAACCCAGGCTTTATAACTGTCAACATATAAACTTCTGTGGGCCAAGTAGGGAAACAGATGTAATTGATAAGGCCTCATTAGCAAACCAATCCACAACATGATTCTAGAGATACTGCAATGGGTGGGGGTCCACTGAAACGCAATGATACAACCACATTCTCAGAGCTGAACTAATACTAGTACTTGTTGCTTTTTTCTGGACCAGCAACTGGACGTCCTTTCATTTTAACTTTCTGAACTTTCTGCAGAATATGTACTAGTTGAGCGGTCAACAATTGCTCTTGTATTTCAAAGTTTATTTTGTAAATTACTTGCTTTTCAATTTTGTCTACCTGATGCTATTGTAGTGAGTAAATACTGTATTTCTTATTTTAAAATGAGCCTTAGAAAATATACAGTATATATTTCATGAGTAAAAATCAGAAACAAGATTTCACTGTGGAAAAGATCGCACCCACTATCAAGAGAGTTGACATGAAATGGGCGTGTGGGTATCATCACTATGCATAACTAACCTAGAATAAAAAGATTTAAACTCGTTTTCAGTGTCACTATTAGGCCACATTATGGGGGTAAAAGACAGGTTGGAACTAGGGAATTAAGGATAGATGCCCTTCCTAACACCTCACAGCTGGCTTGGTCATGTATTTGTCATTACCAGAGTTGGATATTCTAACTACTGCACTACTGCAGTCACTTCCCAATGGAATACAGGCCTAAGAAAAACATATTCCCTTATCCATTTGATTTATGAAAGGAGAGAAAGAATGTGTTAGTGTGAAAAATGACTTACTATCGAAAAGTTAATGAAAATAACTGAGCATTGACGAGTGTGAGAAAGTGAGATAAAAAAGCATGGCATCACATTTGGACGGGCAACATAAGCTTTCTGAACTCTCCGTGAGTTGAGGATTAGATGCCCATTATCTGTTTGGCTTAAAAATCGAATCATCATTGTGAATGAGTGGTTGGAACTATTAGTGCTATCTCTTTTTGATAGACCCTCGATACTGAGAAAATGAGATTCTTGAAAGAATGCATGGAGACACAGAAAAACGTACAGAGGCGAATCTATGTACAGTATATACAGACACTCGCCAAGTTACAAATGAGTCAGGTTGTAGAAGTCCGTTCGTCAGTATTGTTCGCAAGTTGTGCTTAGGTTAAATAAGTACTTTACAGTGCACATATATGCAGTACTGTACAGTGCTTAGGCTAAAGAACCTAAGTACTACATAAAACATAAAGTATACAGTATTAATGAATCTTAATACAGCAATAATAATGTAATAACACTGTAGCTACACTACAGAATTACATACATTAATATAGGGGTAGATAATGGGTAGGCTTTTGTTCGTATCTGTGAATGTTTGTAACTCGATAGTTTGTAAGTAGGGGAGCTTCTGTGTGTATATATATATATATATATATATATATATATATATATATATATATATATATATATATATATATATATATATATATATATATATATATATATATATATATATATATATATATATATATATATATATAATATAATATAATATAATATAATATAATATATATATATATATATATATATATATATATATATATATATATATATATATATATATATATATATATATATATATATATATATATATATATATATATATATATATATATATATATAATTCATTAATAAGATTCATTACATACTCAATATACATACTCAAAATACTTACTGGTAAATAAGCAAACTCTATGCCAATGGTTCCACAGTACTTTTTCTTCAGAATATTTTCAATTTCTTCCAATGTATGTACACCTTGGGATCCAGCAATGAGTCCTTCCAGGCTATACTCTTTATCAGTAGATAAGCCATACAGTTTGGCATCCAGCTCTGGCACCAAGCTTCAGGAGTAAAATGCAAACATTGTCAAGGCAATTTTGGCTACCACAAACTATGTGAGAAAGTGTATAATTTTGAAAATTTCCCTTCACTGCCATTGTATATGTGCCACTATTAATCCCTATTCGAGTGGGGGTGGACAAAGACAGGTTGGAATGAGGGAATTAAGGCTGCATGCCCTACTTAATGCCTCTAAGTGGCCTTGAACGCGGGCTTATCACTTCCCCAGTCAAGCGCTCCAACTGTTGCCCTATCACAGCCCCCCTGAAATCTTCAATTACAAATCTTATTTTCTGTAATCTTTTTGAAAGTTATTATTCTTAAAAATGAATGATTTTTTTAGCATTTCTTCCATCATAATGTTTTTACAGACGTCATCTTTGGAGACCTCCCATTTATATTAAGACATACACTCCCTTCATCCGACAAAAAAAGAAGTCATTTAGCTCATGGGATTAATTAGAATCTGTGAGATGATATGATCATACACTTTGTGCTGAAGCAGAGGAAATATCTCATCTCATTAGCAAGTTCCAATGAAGGAAAGACACTATTGGATGTTCTAAAACAAGAACTAAGAAGGAAAATAAATTTAAAGTAAGACTGTAAGGGGTTAAAGAGCTGGGTGAAACCCGCTAAGGAGAATATAGCAAAACTAAGTCATTTCTCGCACCTGCTAACTCAGTGAACTGTGGTGGACGGTTGTGAAGGGAGTTGCCATGTGATGAAGCGGTGGGGGTAAACCAGCTGCGGCTGTCGGGCCTCATTGTGAAATATCCTACCCCGCCTACCTTGTGGGTGACCGAAGCAGGGTGGAAGGGGGGGAGACATGGCAACCCTTTATCCCCAAGGAGCTGAGAGGAGTGGTTGAGGTGTGTGTGGATCATGGTGAATGCGCATTTCTTGGCTCAGTCCCCCCCTTACAAGGGGGAATGAGGCATGTGTGTATGATAAATAATTTAATAGCTTTTTCAGTCCTATTTTAGTATACGATATGAAGTATTAAGAGTAAGCCAGCTGTGGCCGTCAGGCCTCATGGCAGAAGATCTTTGCCCACTTACCTAGTAGCAGACCCAAGCAGGGTGGAGCGGGGAAACTGTGGCAGTCTTTATCATCAAGGAGCTAATAAGAGTGATTGGAGGTATGATTTCTACTGGTGAATGAGGGTGCTTTTGGTATCTAGTTTAACATGTATGAATATATTACAGTAGTATGTCAAGTACCATGAAGTAAATTATACCTTATGGATAGAGTTAATAAACCACAATTGTATTTACAAATAACCTAATTACATATATTTACTATTATACTATTATCGACAAGGCACTAAGAGAAGTGATAGAGGTATATTAGTTACTGGTGAATGTATGTGCTTTGACTCGGTCACTCCCTTACAAGGAATACTGCGGTCACTGTATACGAACGTACTATTACACAACCTTGTGGTTACAAATATTAATCTCAGTTAAAGATAAGCATTTAATAATTCTAAGATAATAATGAAATATTATATATTATAATGAACGAGGGAGTTTCTAGAATAGTAGAATTAATAGAGATTGCCACTAATTTCTTCCAATAAATGAGTCATTAAAGTTCTCCCTGAAGATTTGCCTGTAAACATATATTCCCAGAGAGAACAACAGTTGAAGAGACTTCTTTTTAACATCATGGATGCAAGGAGAGAATCCAGCTATAATTTCATAATGATCAAAAGTTTATAATTATAAAAGATACTTTACATAATTATCTATCGCCCCTTGACCCTAAAGATGGGATTTCTTGTAAAATACCATGGAAATTAATCAGCTGTTTGCCGTTGTGTGTGTCACTATTAACTGCCATTCAAGTGGGGGTGGATACAGTCATGTTAGAGCTGAGGAGATTGAGGTTGGATGCCCTTCCTAATGTATTATGTGTCAAAATTAGTCCTCATTCAAATGGGGTGGACAATGAAATGTGAGAGCTGGAAGATTGAAGCTGAGTGGCCTTTCCTATGCCCTGCAGGGGAACTGAACCAATGTTAGTCACTTCCCAACTCGAATACACTGACACTGACGTACTGCAGACCACAACTTAGGGAAGTCAGAGATTTAATTAGAAATGAAACTCTAATCTCATCCTGAGCGAAAAAGGGTCGATATTGGAGGATTCTACAGAGAGCATGTAAATCATAAATGTTCACATATGAAGTGTCCTAAGATTGGGTATCCATAAATTTGAAATATGTTACCCTTACATTTTACTCATAAAAATGCCTGTCCAGGATGTAACACATCACCACATACAGTCAAACACATAAAAGGAAGACTGTACTACTTAAAACCACATACACCACTAACACAACATACACTCCCTGAGAGCTGTACGGGAAAGCCTGGGACTGGCAGTGGCCTTCCATAGGGACTCGGGGCTGTTCAGTCAGACAGACCAGGGAACGTTAATGATAACAACAATCACTAAAAAGGACAGTACTTATGGAAAGCTACTTTCACTGATGTTAAGTTGCAATATTATTACCACTGCCAAAAGACTGATATCTCTGGATATATATAACCATAAAAATATCTATCTATTCTTCTGTCATTAGTAATTGAAAAAAAAAATTATTTTGCAAGGCAAATTTTTTTCACATATACCAGATATAAAGAGAAATTTAATCACAATATTTTCTAGTGCAAGAAACAGTGAATGAAAGTGACTTCAACCTATTTCCCGGCAACGACGAAATATCTCGTATTTGCATTTGACATTCTTTAGGAAGGACGAAATATTTCACCCAAGCGTTACCACATTAAATCTTGCATTGAATAAGTTTTTTCAGTCATTCCAGCTCTCTTTGAGCTTCTCTAAGGCAAAGACGAGTATTTTTGTTTTAATCGTACATCTACCAGACCCACTGACAGCATCTCAGCCTATCCAGTAATAGGTGAGACGTATCCAAAATGACTTATCTCAATTTTTTCTCACTTAATTCATCTGAAATTGCAAAGTCTTATTAAGAACTTGCCTGTGGAGATCTTAAAGTGATTACAAATACCTTGTATTAGGTTCTAAAGGATTAAGCTGTGCTTGCAGATGTCCATATTCACGATAAGCACTAATGTAGCGAAAGAGGTTGCTTGCTTCTGCTCTTCTCTGGATAACTTCTTCAGAAACTGATAAATGAAAAAAATAGTCATCAATATCAGAATGTGGTTGCTTCCTGTTTTATGTGTCAATATCAATCCCCACGATGGGGGTGAACATAGGCAGACTGAAGTTGAGGAATTAAAGCTGGATGCCCTTCCTAGTACTTCATGGTGGGCTCATATATGGGAATGTCATTTCCCGAGTCAAGTGATCTAACCTCTGTGCTGCCATGGCAATACAGAATATTAAATTTCTAAAATTTAGTACAAATCAAAATAACAGCCATAATGGTGGCACATAAGCACAACCTTACCAGCAAATTTGGCTGTTGTAGAAATGATTACAAAATACACGCATATAAAATGACAGAGTCAATGCACACACATTCACCAATAACTTCTATACTTCTATCACTCCTCTCGGCTCCTTGGGGATAAAGGGCCGACACAATTCCCCACCATCACCACAACCCTGCTTGGATCATTCACTAGGGAACTGGACAAGGATCTTCTGCCGTGAGCCACGACAGTTGCAATACAAATTGAGGGATGAAAAACTTGTCAGGTCCATCTCTCATACCCCGAACTATAGCTTCTTGTGGGAAATTTTTTAATCATACCAAATGGGCAAAAGACAGGTCAGGTCATATATACCTAAACACACATTAAATAAAGCAGATATTTAACCTCACTATTTAACAATTACTATCTATTTATAAACAAGAGCCATAATCCCCCTTACAGTGGGTGGCTGAGTGAAAACTTGACTTTTTATGTTAGGAAAATGCAAAGGAGGGGCTTCCCGCTCCCCTTACTCTGCCCCATTTAATTGACTTTTATGACACGCAGAAGATCATAGAGAAGGTATTCTTGCCTCCTTCCGCAGGTGTTTATGGAAAATTATACAAACTGCTTTGCAAAAAATATAAAAATTACATTTAACATAAGATTCTATACACCTAAAGAATGCTGTTAAGAAATTGTAATTTGAGTTTTTAGCATAGAATAAGGAATTGAAAATACTGACTTAAATCAAAGCTAGGAACTAAGTCATATGCTTTTGAATTTATTTTTGTCGTTTTATGTCACTATGAAGCCCCATTATGGGGTGGACACAGACAGGCTGGAGCTGGGAAATTGAGGCTATATAACTTTCTAACGCAAGGGTCTATTACCTCCCATGTGTAGTATTTAAACCAGTATGATAATAATAATAATAATAATAAAATAATAATATTAACGAGCTAGTAAGCAACGACAATTATGTGATTTTCTACACATACGGGAATATTGACACTCCTGGAGGGGTTTATACCCAAAAACCCCATTCACAGAGCGATAATTCCGTACGAAAACAGTGCCAGGCCAGAGGGCCAACCGAGCCCGGTGTGGATGACCACTGCATGACCAAACTGGCCTCCAAAGTATCTTTAACCATTTTGACCGAAGTGACCACACCCGTCCACTCATTTTTTCTTTCTATTTTAGTACTTGGTTGAGTTTTTAAATTGCGTCAGAAAGGAAAACGCAATTAATAAACGTATGAAAATGAGAGGAACAACCAAGGCCACCGAACTCTGCAGTTTTGACGTCACACTATAATAATGGCAGTCAATGACTTACCCTATGTAACAGCTCCCCAAAAGACCCCCCCCCTCTCTCTCTCTCTCTCTCTCTCTCTCTCTCTCTCTCTCTCTCTCTCTCCTCTCTCTCTCTCTCTCTCTCTCTCTCTCTCTCTCTCTCTCTATATATATATATATATATATATATATATATATATATATATATATATATATATATATATATATATATATATATATATATATACATTTTTTCTGCTCTTAAAAACTTTACAAAACATTTAAAATTTCTCTCTTTCTCTCATTGTCTATTTATTTATCTATCTATCTATCTACTTTCTCCTGCACCCAAATGACATTCCAAAACATTTAAAATCTCTCTCTCTCTCTCTCTCTCTCTCTCTCTCTCTCTCTCTCTCTCTCTCTCTCTCTCTCTCTCTCTCTCTCTATATATATATATATATATATATATATATATATATATATATATATATATATATATATATATATATATATATATATATATATATATATATATATATATATATATATATATATATATATATATATATATATATATATATATATATAGACTGTTTCGTATTAACAATCATTATTCTTCGAATAATTAATGCACATTTTCTTCCACCGGGAAATATCTTAATGCATGTTTTTCTCAGTTTTATGTCTGAGATTTTGTCCAAAAATGTCATTTCAGTTCTATGTTGCTCGAAATCAGATTTCTTAAGTCCATTAAAAATATATTTAAATGGGATCAGTGACCTTGGAATGACCTCTGGAATGTCACAGTTCATGTTGTCATGACTTGATTATATCTAGAACGCAGTTGCTTATGTGCTCTAGGGAAAATTATGTATCTTTTTTCAGATTCTAATTACAATCACAGAGGTTCCCCGGCCCGGCCCGGTCTCAAAAAGGCGCACTTATTGCATCTAGTGAAAATGAATAACCTCTATAGCCCCATGTAAAGTTAAATAACCCTGAAAACTATTAGTTAGGTTCAGTTTGGTGACTTGCCTTGTAAATATGACTAACCCTTGAACACCTGGGGTTGCTCACCTCTACAAGATCCTACACCTATAAGGTGGACTTCGCGTCTTGCAACAAAACAGAAGAAGAAGAAGAGGAGGAAATGTTTTTTTTTTCTTTTCAGCGACTGCGCCCGCGGTCATACACGAACTACCGCCGTCAGTGTCTCGAAGGCAGAGAGGTCGTCCGCACGCTTCAGCGAGCGGTCTCTTGAGGTCGTAGTCGTACGCTGTCAGACATAAACAACCAAAATGGCCGATAAACAAATGTATTTTAATTGTGGAATGAATACACATATTTGTCCAGGTATAAAAAAAATAATAATTACTGTCTAAAGAGCGGACATACGTAGTGAGAAACATAATATTCCGAAATTCCTTTTCTGTCACTTGTTCTGTCACTTAACAGACAGAAGTGACAAAGTATTGATCAGTATGCTAACCTAACCTAAAAAAAAAAAAAGTAATTGCCGAGTTTTCAAAGTCGCATTCCTTCAGATATATTAAGATTAATATGAAAAATGTCTTCAGTTACTGATTATTTAGGTTAGGTTAGGTTTTTAAGATAATAATTCATAAATTGTTTAATACTGTAGGAAAAATATGATTTTTACCCCTAAATTGAGACGGGTGCAGTTGTAAAAATTTACCTGATTTAGGCCTGTCAGACATGAGTTCGATTTCACCCACAAAATGATAAACCTTCGCCTGTCTCTAAATCTTTGTTGACCAGGTAGAGCATTATGAAAATGATTTCCAATATCCAAGCTGAATTCTATGATGTATTAAACAGCACTGGGGGAGCAAGGTAACTGAGTCTGGTGCTAGTCCCATGCCTAGATCGCAGGAAAGGACCAGTGTCGAGATCAGAAAAGACACCTGACATTGGAACTTTGTGCCAGACTTAGCACAATACTGGAAGAGAGTAGTGAGAGCTGCAGAGGGGGCAAGAATACTTCCTTCGTATCTCCCTGCGTATTGTAAGTGTCGACTAAATGGGGCTACTCAAGGGAGCTGGGAATCCCCCTTCTCTGTATTTTCTTCCGGCAAAGAGTCCAAGTATTTTGCTTTGAATCAGCCACCTCCCTTAGAAAGGTGAAAAGGCTCTTGTAATATACAGAGGTAGATAACAACATAATCTGCTATTTGGGAAATCTTGGGTATTTTCTTTTACTCCAGTCGCTGAATAAAACCATAGATAGTCTTGGGGGCTGCGACAACTCGGTGGTAGAGCGCTGAAGTCAGGAGGTGATGAGTTTGACATTCACGTATTTGACTCTACCATGGGTCATTAGGAAGGCCATCCAACCCTAAATTCCCAGCTCCAACCTGCCTGTGTCCACCATCATATGAATGGGGACATATTATGACACCAAAAAAAAAAAAAATCATTTTTATATGAGGACCCCTGGTCAAGGTTTCCTCGGTCAGATATACAGTATTGCAACAACCTCTGTCATTCAGTCTGTATTCAACCATCTCCATAGGTATTATAGATAGAAGGCTGAAATTATCGTATAAAATAAGGTCCAGGGAGGTGGAGTGCTAAGAAGTTGGATGTTGGCCTCACCCGTTGTTTCTCCCTTGGGAATGAAAGTTAAAGTTGAAATAAGTTGGTGTTTTTGTTTGTTGTTTTGAGCAATACTGTAGAGAAGTTCAAATGAAATCAAGACAGAATTCTGCACACACACTAGTATGACTGTGTATCGGGTATGTATTACCAAGTAAATATGATGTACTGTATCTCAATGGTGTGGACTGCAAGGTCTGTGAAATGTTAATCCAGTCTTTGTAACTCCTTGTAACTAACTAACTCTCTCTCTGTACATATAAACACACGCACACACACCATATGTTATATATGTATGTATACCCGTGTGTCCAGATGTTAATATATGTGTTCGCTTGAAAGAGCTTCATGCTAACATCTCCCAGTCTTCTGATCTATTCGCTTCTTTTGTTCTCATTTTTCCTAATAAACTATGAATGCATTAAACATTTACAAATTTCTAGCCTAGGATGTTCCAGTTCTTATTATTTATACACCGTAAAAGCACTTTCTTATATCCTACAAAGAATATTTTTATAAAGTATCTAACTGTGACTGCTAGTTGTAAGACCTTATCGCTGGCGCTTTATGTCAACTTTTAAAATATTGGTGGACTTTACAGTCTACGTAAGATGAAGTGATTTGCATCTTTTGATACGGATCAGTATAAACTGATCGGTATCAAAGGATGCAAATCACATAAAAGTGGGAAAAGATGTAGACAAAGAAGAAAAAGATACCTATCAGTATTAAGACATTTTATTCCAGCTAACACTAGGAAGTGGAATGAATTGCTTAGCGTTATTGTGAAGCCAGTGGAGCTTCAGAAGTTGAAGCTATGCTCTACTTAATTTTTATCAAGCAAACTTTGTGCTGAATATTTAAAATAGTTTTCGCATAGTGGTTAGGATCCTCGACATGGGATGTAACAGAGCCACAATCTATCTCTTGTCTAGTGTCTTTGAAAGAGCATTCAGCCTTAAATCTCCATCTTTAATCTGTGTCCACCCCATAATGGGGACCAATAAGTGTCACACAGAACATATAAAAAAATAATAAAGGAATAATGCCAGTACAGTATTACAATACTGACTTGTACCATTTTATATAATTTTATGTTTTTCTTTGTTTTCGCTTTCATCACCAAGTTGCTTCCCCTGCTGGAGCCATCTGGTGTATACTGTATGGATTTTTCAAGCTGGTCTTGTTGTTTTGTCACGTAAGGATAATCTGTCAAAGTCATTGTCTTTGTCCAGGTAAAGAAACGCAAGAGGCCAGTAGGACATCTTTGGTGGGAAATGGAAGAGTGAGTGGAACAATGGATGAATCAAGTAAGTACTGTAACACTCTTGTATTTTTGACTTCTTATAACCTGCCTTGTATAGACTACAGTGAGTATAGAAAATAAAAATATAATGTGTTATACTGTATACAGTATAATATATTTAATGATAGGTGGTAGGTATAATCCAGGGTCCATAATAGCTAAGCGGTAAAGCACACGAATTAGGGAAGCTAATTCAGGTCCAGTCTTACCACAGGGTGTTAGAAAGGGCAATCAACCGTAATCCCCAACTCCACCATATCTGTTTTAACCCCTTTTGCATAGGAACTAATGGTGACCTATAAAACCGTAGATAAAATCCAGAATTTGTTTCAGTTGAATTTTATTTTTTTTATTTACTAAGTCCTAAAATGTTCACTATTTTTCCAAGCTTTTCTTGGTTATTGTAAATACATACGCCCTATAAAGTGCACTATTGTATGTGTCACAATTAGCCCCCATTTGAATGGGGGTGGACTCAGACATTTTGGAGTCTGGGGTTTTAGGGTTTTCTCCATATCACTATGTACTCAAAGAGCATACTTTTGAGTACCATTAAATTTTTTAGCCTGGTACAGTACTAGACTAATTATCCATTGTCCTAAAAGCCAACTAAATTGAGTGGAGCGAGGGGACTGGGAATCCTCGCCTTTGTATTTTCCTCCCTCATAGAGTCAATATTTTTTATATGAGTCAGCCAACTCTCTTATGAGGGGTATTATTGCTTTCATATACTGTACAGTCAATAGATTTACCAGTAAATTACAGAACTACTGGTGGGCTGTAAATATGATAAAATTGTTATTATCGTGACAATAAATATGTACTCTATTGGGTAGGTTTTTGATGGTCATGTTTGTGAGCACTGGGAACAGGCAGAATGGAAACATTTGTATTTTAAAGACAGTATTATTTGACAGTGGTTATAGTAATTTGCTTTTTCTTTGATTGATTATTATTTTGTATGGAAATCTGACTATTCTTGTCAACTTTTGTACTTACATCAAGTACCCATTTTCTCCCTTTTGCAACATTACATTAGCATTCATCAACTTCCTCATATCTGCCTTCAAATAAGGTACATTATAATTGAGGTGCCTAGTACTACACTGGGCTGATGTAGTCCCCGTGGCAAAATGGTAGCGTCCGCGACTCTGAGGCAGCAGGTCGAGGGTTCGCGCCCCATCACGGACTGAGGTTAGTAAGGGCATACACACAGGGTAACGATTATATCTTCCAAAACAAGTCCTTCACAAGAAGGCAACCGTCCTAGCCCTTAGTAGAAAAGGGAGTTCGTGACGTAAAACCAAAACCAACAAACAAATACTACACTGGGCTAAGTACCAAAACTCCAAATTGCTGGAAAATATATAAAATTTCTTAACTTTAAAACTCTGACATGTCGATAGCCGTTCTTATTGCGTGATCCATTTTTTTTTTTTAACATCAAAATAATAGGAGCAGGTACTGAGATATCAAGGTTTTAAAGTTGCAAAACTTTAAGTGTATTTTCTGGGAGTTTGTAGTTTTGGCACTTAATCCAGTCTCTTTTTACTTTCCTCATGTATGCGCTGCATCAGTTTGTTGGATACATACTACTGATTATACCGTTTAGGTGAAAGAAGGTTAAATAATAATTCTATATATCTGTGTATGTGTATCATATTACTGTCCTGTCTGTGCCTCACTTGTCAGGACTTCCTCAATGCAATTGTATGTATTTTTTTTTTATCACAGGTTATGGCTTTCAGTCACAAAATAATATTATGGACAATAGTTCATCTGGGATGCAAGAACCAACCTCTCCCACAGCATTTCAGGAAACTGATCAACAGCCTAATGGTGGGTTCTACTTTTTAAGAAATAGTTTTTACTTATTCCATATGACATACAACTAGCAAAATTATCAAGATATAATGCTTCGGAAAACAACATGGTGTAATAATAAATGTTTTAACTTGATATCTAACCAATTTTGCTAATGTTTTATACTCTCATCACATATTCTTTACCATTGTCCCTCATCTTACACAGTTTTAAATGGTGCGGTTTTGAAAGAATACAGTCGGAAAATAGAAAAGAATAAAATTTCTTGAGAGTTTTAGGCAAAGAACCACATCAAAATTACAGTACTGTTTTTTAAATACATTTGTATTGTATTTGGCAGTTAAAGTACACCACAGTAATTTAGGCATAATTCAAAGCAGACATGAGAGTGGGAGTAGACATAATTCAAAGCAGACATGAGAGTGGGAGTAGATCATATGCTAAATATAGATACAGTTATAAAAGAGTTTTGACTGTTGACAATTTTTGACTTACGCAAGAAGTGGTTAAACCAGTGAACGGCATAAGATGAATGACCTCTGTATATCAGAATCTGCTAAGGTCAATATCATTTTGATAATTACTTCTAACCTGGATTCTCTCTCTCTTCGCCGTAAGGTATCTTCCCTTTCGCTTTTCTATCGCTACTACTTCCATCGCTGCTCTGATGAGTTGGCGAGTTGCATCCCTCCTCCACTGCCGAGGCCGCGTAACACTCGCCAAGCGGCCTCATCTCGCAGGTACTGTGTCGAGATTTGTAGCTCGCGGATTGGTCGGTGCAGCGACTGCTTCTTCCCATCTACCTCCAGACTCTGGAACTCTCTTCCTCCTTCTGTCTTTCCTAGTTCTTATGACCTCTCATCCTTCAAAAAGCAGATCTATCGTCATCTCAGAGCCTAGTCCTCCTTATCTCTGGGTCCTCTTTACTTTGACAGTTTTTTCTGTCTGTCGTTTTCCTTTGTGTGACATTACCTCATCTCTGCCTTGCCCTTAACCTTTTTCTTTTCCTTCGTCTTGGTATTTTCTCGTGCCCGGGCCTTTGTTGATGAGGGCAGTTTCTTCCTGTCCCGGTGTCACACTCTTAAAAAAAAAAAAAAAAATATCAATTGAAGTTTCATTGCAGGTAATCAGTGGAGCCACGGTATGGTCCTTCTCTTGATAGAATTGTATCGTGAGAGAAGGCTAGAATTCGGTGATCCTGCAAAGAAAAAGGTTAATGTGTGGAAAAAAATATCCCAAGAAATGAACAGCAGAGGTTATGAAACAACAGGAGAAAACTGTGACAAAAAATTTAGGTCGTTGAAAAACAGGTAAGTTGTATATTTTTTGAAAAAGTAAACAAAGCTCTTCAGATATTATTTACATTTTGTATGTGTAATTTTTGTTATACATGGTACTGAAGCGAAATGAAAGTTAATGCAGAAATATATAAAGATATATTGCTTCTCAGCTCAAGTCAGGTGACTCCTTGCAGCTTGCATCTGAGACCCTTTCATAGTTCTTACATGTGGGCATTTTTGAGAGTAGAAAAGCTTTTGGGATTATTTTCACTGATTTTTTATGTTAGTATTTATGCTGTCTATTGCTAACATCAGGTCAAGCGATTTGGTTCTGTGAATCTGTCTTAGTTTCGTGTTTGTTGTTTGGCATCCTTGAGAGAAAATAAAAAACTTTTATGATTATTTTCACATAATTTTTATGTATGTGTTGATGCTTTTATTGTTAACAGTGTTCTTGCATCAAGAAAAGGTCTATAATTAGACCTGTAAACAACAACCATGGTAGCATAGTTGTTAAAATACTCGACTCGGATGTGACAGACTCAATTCAAGTCCACCGCAGGACTTTATGAAGGGCTTCCAGCCTTGATTCCCAACTCCATTGTGTCTGTGTCCACTCCAATGATGGAGATTAACAGGGATGCATAAAAACATTAAAAAATAAAGAATGTGATAAACAGGCCTGGAGATAAATGCATATCTTCAACAGCTCCTCTTATGAGCTACGCATTATCTGCTAGAAAATATTATTCATATATATTTTTGATATTTCATAACTTACAGCAGTTTTGGTTCTTATTTTATTGTTTTTAATCTGTGTAATGTATATTATTCTTTTTACATAACTTTTTATTTTATCTTGTGAGGCTTCAGTCAAGTATAAAGTATAATCTGACATTCGTATGTTTCAGTTTCATAAGTTTTTTGTGGAACAATTGACCTATGCAAGTAGAAGTTGTCTGTATTTAACTAATGCTGTTGGATTACCCACTTAGGGTGATGGGGGGGAGTTTTGGCAGCCCTTTATTCCCAAGGAGCTAATGGGGGTAATTGAAATGTGCTGACTTCTGCTGAATGTGTGTGGTTTGACTCGGTCACTCTCTTTACAGTGGGGATTGCAGCAGTTGTATATGTATAAATATGAATTTCAATATCACTTAGACAATGCCATTTTTTTGTTGTGTGTATAATTGTCTTTTCTGAACACTTGAAATGGAACCTTGTTAAGGGCAGAAGATATACAGACATTTTCCAACTTATGAATGAGTTAGCTTCATGAAGTCCGTTCGCAAATAGACTTGATCATAAGTTGTGTTTAGGTAAAAACAAGTGCTGCACATTACATAAATATGCAGTACTTAGGCTAAAGACACTTAACTACTTCATAAAACATAAAGTATACAGTATTAATGAATTTTAATACAGTAATAGTAATGTAATAATACTGTTCAGTACAGTAATACCTATATTAATTCATGGGTAGATGATGGGTAGGCTTTTGTACATTGCTGTGAATGTTTGTAACTCACTTGTTTGTAAGTAGGGGAGCTTCTGTACTGATGTCCACAGTATGTTGCATTTCAGAAAAAAATTTATTTTAAATGCCAGCATTGCAATACTGAGTTATGCCAATTTATATAATTTTATTTATTTTTTTATCCTTTTTTTTTCTTTAGCTCATCGAGGTGCTTCCTCTGCTGGAGGTAATGGTTTATAGTCATGGACAATCTCCATCTGGGCTTGTTCCGTGGCATATAATAATAATAATAATCATAATAATAATAAAAATAAGGCTCTTGTGACCTATTTCTGTATGAATTTTAAAGGTACAAAGTCATAAAAGACAACAATAAAAGTGGGAGAAGCAAACGCAAGTGGGAATACTATGAACTGTTGCATCAACTTCTCGCTCAGGAACCAGAAGAAGAAACACCATCTTATTATGGATCTTTTGCAGACAGTAAGTTTTTATGCTTCACCCCATTTGCATGGGGACTCACTGTAACTCATGAAATAGTGATCTAACTCATTCAGATGCAGACTAATTTTGACACAATAAATGGTTGCTTTAACTCATTCGAATGGGGACTAATTGTGACCCAAGGATATACACGGGGTCCTCGATATATGTCAGAGTTCCATTCCTTAAATGTGATGTAACCCGAATTTAAATGTAAGTCGGAACACACCCAAATAAGTACTTATGCTAATGCTGTGGTTGAGTTTCTACTTTTCTATGCATTTCACCATCTCTAACTTCACTTCTGTGGTGATGGCTTTCCTTTACTTCAAAGTACTGCCATCAGAAGAATCTGTTTTACAATTGAAAGAATTAATATAGGCCAAAAATTATCAATAAAGAAGCAAAATAATTTATGGGAGATGTGTTGTAACCATGAAACAGTGTAACTCGAGGACAGTGTAAACCAAGAACCCCCTTTTTTGTCACTGTTATTCGCCATTATAGGAGCGGACACAGATTTGAAGCTAATATATGTTAGAGAGAGAGAGAGATTTGGATATGGAGAGATATTGATGAAGTCTATTTTTTGCAAGTGTTTCCAGAGAGTGGGCGAGAGGTAAAATCTTCTGTAATGCCATGTAAAGAGAATACCCCCACAAGTCGAACTAGAGAAAATATGAGTGAGGTGGTAGAGGTTCTTGGGGTAGGTGAGATAGAGGTTAAACCCCAGTTGGCCCACGTGACTCTTCTCCTTTCCTCACAGAGCAGCACATTTGAACTATGTCGAGCATCTGTAGACAAGAGAAAACCCCATGTTCATCAGACAGTGAGTATATCTCTTCTACATATCTATATCTCAAAAGTCATACTCTCCTGTTTAATGGGGGTGGCTGAATCAATGCATAATACTTGGCTCTTTGTAGGAATTAAGTATTCTCACCACTGCTCTACTTCGGGCCCCTCCCTCAGCTAAATAGTAAAATATGAAAATTTAGTGCAGTCATAAAGTATTGTATAGTACAAGAATGTCATTTTTCTGTTTGGTTGTTGCAATTTTTTTTTTCCCATTTGTAGTTGTTAAAACATAAGGCACAAGCAGATGACATATGTGAAACGGAGAATATCGTGAGAAATGACGATGGCGGAAGCTCGGAGATAGAGGTTCAAGTTACAGCCTTACTCCCGACATGCAATGTGGTCAATGCCATCGACATACTAAAGGAAAAACTTGGCAACTCCTTTACAGTCTTTAAGGTATGTTTTTGGCTATCTAGTCAAAGCTGTGTTGAAAATAGTGATTTGTTTTTATATTTTATGTGTCTATTAATGCCTAATATGGAGGTGGATGCAGGAAGATTGGAGCTTGGGAATAAAAGCTGAATGCCCTTCCTAAAGTCTTGCAGCAGGCTTGATCGCCGGCATCGCGGGTCTATCACCTCAGTCATGAATAGTGACGAGGGAGTGATACTTGATATTTATTTGATTTTGCACTATATTATGTATTTATACATAGTAGAGAAAAAGACCCCAGTAGAGCTCTACATTACTTAGCATATTTAAATGATAATATTTCTTACCCTGGTATTGTGACTCATGTAAGTCAAAATGTACATTATTTGATAGTTTATATATACAGTATAATGTATAGGTACTGTATACTGCTAGCACATTACATGTATATATATATATATATATATATATATATATATATATATATATATATATATATATATATATATATATATATATATATATATATATACTGTGTATAATAATAATAATAATAATAATAATAATAATAATAATAATAAAAAAAAATAAAACAGCCTTTATCGAGCCTAGCACGAAGAATACATGAAGTAAAGAGAAACACAGATGGAAAGTGTAATGACCTGTCAGAAGTGAATGGATTCTAAAAAATGTGTAATAAATATCCAATTCTTTGCTGGGTTTTAATATACTGTACCTCTGCATTACTTTCATGATGTCTATTCCAAAAAATTCTCCTTAGATCTTATTATTATTATTATTATTATTATTATTATTATTATTATTATTATTATTACTATTATTATTATTATTATTGGCAACAATAATTTTCCTTTTATGATGATTGTGGAGAATATTATTATTATTATTATTATTATTATTACTGTTGTTATTATTATTATTATTAAGCGCTTATCATTGTTTGTACGTCTGTTGGTTTATTTACTTTAATAACTGTGTACAGTTCAGCTGAGAAAACGAAAACGTTCAAAGAAAACGTATATTGTACTGTACATGGAAAACTTAAATGAAATATATATATATATATATATATATATATATATATATATATATATATATATATATATATATATATATATATATATATATATATATATATATATATATATATATATATATATATATATATATATATAATATATATTCTCTACACGCTAGTTCCCTGACGGTATTATATCGAAAGTTTATTCTTAATACTTTTTTCAATCTTCTTAATATCACGTTCATATAAATTTACGTTTGTGCGCTGTTACTAATAGAGTAAAGGGCGATTTGTTAACAGTGCAGGGAGGGTTTATACAGTAAAGGTAAAAATAAATGTAAACTACCTATAATAAATATGAGAAAGTGATAATGAAAGATGACAATAAATGGGGAAACGTTGACAGAGAGAGAGAGAGAGAGAGAGAGAGAGAGAGAGAGAGAGAGAGAGAGAGAGAGAGAGAGAGAGAGATCTTTAATTAACTCTTGTTGATTCAACCAAAACTACATTATTTATTGTAAAAATAATGGTTTAATGACATATTCGTAATAATAATAATAATAATCATAATAATCTGCACAGTCATCATCAAAGGAAAATTATTGTCGCCAATAATAATAATAATAATAATAATAATAATAATAATAATAATAATAAAAATAAAGTCTAAGGAGAATCTTTAGAAAAGACATCATGAAAGTAATGCAGAGGTATATTAAAACCCAGCAGTGAATTGGATATTCGTTACACATCTTTTATAAGTCCTTCATTACACTCTCTATCTCTATTTCTCTTTTCTTTATGTATTCTTCGTGCACAGGCCCGATAAAGGCTGTTTTATTTTCTTATTTTTTGGCCTATCCTGGTGTCACAATCATTAATTTTTTTTTCTTCTTTATATGGTGCTCCTACTTCGCGGTTTTTCACTTATCGTGGCTGGTCCCGGAATTGAACCCCCACGATAAACGAGGGAACAATATATATATATATATATATATATATATATATATATATATATATATATATATATATATATATATATATATATATATATATATATACCCTGTATATATATATATATATATATATATATATATATATATATATATATATATATATATATATATATATATATATATATATATATATATATATATATATATATATATATATATATATATATATATATATATATATATATATATATATATATATATATATATATATATATATATATATATATATATATATATATATATATATATATATATATACCCTGTATATATATATATATATATATATATATATATATATATATATATATATATATATATATATATATATATATATATATATATATATATATATATATATATATATATATATATATATATATATATATCCCCCAGTAGCAAGGCCATGTACACATGCCAAGCGGCCTTGTCACAGGTACTGTAGAAATTTTTATCTCTTGGAGTGGATGGTGCAATTACTTCTTCTTTCCTTCTGCTTCCAGACTCTGGAACTCTCTTTTCCTTTTGTCTTCCCCAACTCTTATGACATTTTCCTCTTCAAAAATCTGATCTATCTTCATACCAGGGCCCAATCTGGCCATATTTCTTGATTTTCATTTTTCTTTGACTGTTCTTTCTGTCAAAGTTTTGTTTTGGATGCAGTAATCAACCCTTGATGCTGGTTGAGTGGAACTGTGTTTGGTGGCAAAAATGTCTCTTTCACTTCAAGTTGAAGACTGGTTAGATTGATTACTACCCAAGTGTATTATCGAAGAGCAATAAAATCTTGAAAGGAATTCCTTTTAACAGTATTCCTAAACTTGAGGAAAAAAGAAGAATTAAGGAAACCAGCCTTCAAACAGTCTACTGTGTCATCCATGCTTCAGAGCTGGAATGGAAAGAGACAACCAGCATGTGCTTTTTAACATATTTTTGAATGCCTGTGGTTTTTCAGAATGATAAATCTTGAAAGGCTTCAGCTTAAAATCCTCGATGTTCCCACCAAATAGCAGTCAGCCTCTACCTTAAATCCTGGGATGTTTTTGGCTACCTTGTGGATGTAAGTGGATGCTGTCATCCATTTCAAAAGCTGTCCCATTTCATCCACATTATAAATCAGCTTTAGATGATACCTTTCTTCCTCAAGTATTTAATTTTTATTTAAATCAAACTATTAAGCTTCCTTCTCGTCTGCAATCGCTGCATCTTCAGTCACTTGATATTATATATTATGAACAGTTTTTTTTTTCAGTTCTTTGAACCACATAGTACTTGCTACAAATTTGAGGAGTATTTTTCTTTGACATGCTCCTTCACAAAATTAAATTGATTTCAGCATTCATCTGCATTGCAGAGAGGCTTAATAAGTGTGTTTCTTTTATCTGATTTTCTATCTAAATATGCAGCAATTTCTCCATTTCGTGGGTGGGCCCGACCCGTTGCTTCGTTATTACAGTTCATCTCATTGGTGCTGAACCTCTCATGGCTGTATAAGTTCTTTCACTGTCTTTACAAATCGTCTACATGGCAGAGTGTGAATACTTGAGATCACGTTTGATCATATTCACTCCTCCTTCCTTCGTACTGCCTTAACACATTCATCTCTGTGTCAAGATCAAAAGCCTTCCTTTCCTTCTTGGCAGGTTTAGGTGTAGACAAAGACAATCATATTCATCTTTGGGTCAAGATCAAAAGCCTCTCTTTCTTTTTTGGTAGGTTTAGGAATAGACAAACACAGTTTCTTCATGGTGGACATCTTGGAGGCTTTCAAGAAAAATTGCTAATACACTTGGATACAAATGTACTGTGACCGCTGCTAACAATAGCAGCACAAGTTGAGAGAAAGAGCATCTTGCAGGGATGTTAGCACTGTTGGTAGGGGAAAATGTCACATGCCTTGCTGAGCATCACTCGTGCTGTCTGACACGGTGCAGTCGTGTCCAGACATAAAGTACATATTTGTGATTGCAGTCTTACCATAACTCACCTAGTTCTTAATAATGAAAATATTCGTAAATGTAATGAAGATGATTTTGGTTTTTCAGATTGGTTATCGCCATTCGTGTGATTCATTATCGGAGGCCAGAATAAAGGCAGGCAGGAAAGCTGCTGAAGAAGCTAGAATAAGAGCAACTGACATGGCTGCAGCTGTAGGTTCTGTTCTTGGTCCTTGCATAGATATGGTTGAGGAATCTTGCAATTGTGTGGCTACAAATCATGGTAACTTATATATTCCCCCTGCACTTTCATTTAGAGTGAATTTAGGGAAATATGTGTTTTTTAATAAATGTACTCATTGTATATTATGCTGCTTGTCTGGGCTAAAGATGATATAAGTAAATTTATTGATTACTGTGTGAAAAAAAGATGGGAAAATAATAAATATTTCTTTCACATTGAATGTAAAATTAGGTGAACTACCCATTACCTGTATATCTTTATATTAACGTATTCCTTCTTATTTCAGACAAGAGTGAATCATGGAATGTTGATACTGCATTGAGGCAGCAGGAAACTCATGAACACACTCCGGTCATCATTTGTACCACTATAAGGGCCAGATTTGCTCTTCTTCCGTATGGTGTTTTAAAGAAAAAGAAATGATTTTGCTAACAATTCATATGGAGTTCAATGCAAAAAGATGACCAAACGCTATGAACAGATGTATTTCAATTTACAAACATCTGACTTTCGAGCTTTTCCATAAGACCTTCACAAATTGTATTCATTTGTGCACCAGAGCGGTCAGAATCAGAGTGATAATGGCTTATGCGAACGATAACCTTGTGGTAGCGTAGTGATTGCGATGCCAGATGTATAAGTATATATCTGACATATGATAGCTTATAGTACATTACTTACAAGTAAAGAAAAATACGGTGTGAAGGTTTGTGCATCATTTCTAAGGCAATTCATGTGATGAGTCTACAATTTCAGATTGAAGAAGTGGATACTGATCAATTGATTATAAATGCTCTAGTTAAAAGAGAAAGAAGAAAAGTAACAAAAACGTAAACATTATCTCAGAATCATTGTAATGGGATGAACTTTTACAAAATAAAGAAATTCATCCAATTGAAACATACAGACTTATACTCGGCGCACGCACACATTTATACTTACCTACAAGAAATAAGTGTCAGTGAGTAAAAAGGAGCTGATTAGGAGACAGGGAGTTATGAGCATAGGGCGCTTTCCCTTGAGTACAATTGGGTAAATACAAGGTATTTAGTCTAATGTGTAATCCATGGGGGTGGCTACTTGTTTAGAGCAGTCCTTCAGTTTCGATTCTGATGAGTTGATCAGTTTTTTCTACTTGAACAGTTTTTCTTATGAAGCTCCTTATCCTGGTGTTCAAAACTGTCTGCCCTCCTGAACTGAGCAAGCATTAGATGGAAAATTTACATAAATTTAAAAAAACTTGTGCCACATCAGAGAACAAACAGTGTAGTACTGGAACTCTGGCTTGACAGTGCAAAATGCGCAAATCAAGCTTATATAGCTGAAAAATAGAAAATAAATACATTTCTTTTACTTCTCGGCATTTCTGCATAGATAAACAACTATACAATTTCAAGTTTTTCAGTAACCCACAGTTAGCAAATGAGAGAGGATGTGTTTTGATGATGACGCATGACTCCTCTCGCTGTTTTATATACATTTTTGTACTGCGTGTAATGTTAGAATGAAAGGAACATATACAATGGCACGTTATATACCAAGGTATAATAGAGAAGTAGGTTATTTTATATTAGTTTTTTTAATGCCGAAAATATTGGAAAATTTACGAATTAGGCAATGATGAAGCCCTCACATAGACAACAATTTTGATAACTAAAAAACTATTCAACTGGTAACAAAAGTCAGATCTTGTAAACATACGTAACCTCCAGAATCCAGTGTAAAGTTAAATAACCCCTTAAATTATGAGGTTTGGCTAGGCTGGCCTGTGCTATGGTATGCTGGGCTGGGCTAGGTAAGGTTATGTGACTTGCCTTGTAAATGAATAACCCTAGAGCATCCTGGGGTTACTCTTCCTGACAAATCCCAAAGCTCAGTCTCATGTGACATTAAATGTACAAGCATCTGCAGTCGACACACAGACTTCTCTAGATAAAAAATCTCACAAGGAAATAACTGTCATATATATAGTATTATATACTACATATTTATTCAATTTTTTATTATTGTCACTATTGATCCCCATTATGGGGGTGAACATAGGCAGTGTGGGGCCGAAAATTAAAACTGGATGCCCTTCCTAACGCCCCATAAAGGGCTCAATCGCAGGTCAACAACTCCCAAGTTGTGTATTCTAACCACTTATCTATATAAATACATTTGTAAAGACAGTTACTTGGGTTACAGTAATTTGCTATGTAATATACATATCTATTAGAACTTAGGGAAGTTTTGCAGAACTTGGTATTGATACTGTTGTATTGTATTCTTTATCCGATTTATATAGAGTCTGTTGTAAAATTCGTAAGTCAAAGTATAAAAATATATATATATATATAAATATATATATATATATATATATATATATATATATATATATATATATATATATATATATATATATATATATATATATAAACAGTAATCCCTCGTTTATCGCGAGTGTTACGTTCCGGGACCACTCGCGATAGGTGAAAATCCGCGAAGTAGCAGCACCATATTTATTACAGGTATTTTACATTTATCTTTACCTTTATAAACCCTTCCTGCACTGTCAACAACTCGCCCTTTACTTTATTAATAACAGCGCGCAAGCGTAAATTTATATGAGTGTGACAGGTAATTTTACCTTAAATATCAGCGCACAAGCGTAAAGCTATATGAATACTGTGAATGATGTGATGATGACGTTTACATAATGCACAGCCAATGGCGGCCGACAGCCAAGAAACTTCTTCCTTCCTTCAGCATATCTAACAGTTTTACCTTATCTCCTATGGTCAACATCTTCCTTTGCCACTTAGGCTCACTACCAGAACCCTTCGAAGATGAAAGACGCTTGGGCGGCATTGCAAGGGTTGAAATACAAAGTATTAAGAGGCACAACGCGAAAAGCGCACACATAAGTAACTGAATGGGTGAGGCGAGACAGTGGAAGATGCTACAAGAATCAAGTTTCAATCAAAGAGCCAATCAGACCCCAGGATACAGAACACAATTCTGTGATTCGTCGTCTTCCCCCCATCAGCCAATAGCATCCTGTGTACTATCTCATGTAGGTGCGACCCTTTTCGTTTTCCAAGACGCCGATACCGTTATCGTATTTTATATGGTGCAATACAATGAGTTACATGTTTAAATTTATATTTTTTACTAATTTTTACTGCTTTATTATTCTTAGGCTAGGAAATATTTTTTTTTATCAATATATTAATGAAAATACTGAAAATTTTAATATTTCCACATATCGTGGATTCCCGCAATATACCCAGAAAATCTGTGATATAAAATACATGTGCTCGCCATAAAAACCCGCGATCCACTGAATTCGTGGAAGGTGAATCGCGATATAGTGATGGATTACTGTATAATTATATATAAATTTTTATACATGTACTTTTCTTCAGGAGTTTACTTCTTTCTAAATTTATATTTATACTTAATTGTTATGACAATGTATTTTTTATGAAGAAAGATAAGTGTTTTTCCATCATCATTATTCCGTTATGATCTGATAGACATAACTAAATAAACATTTATACACTATATTCTTTTTTTATTTGGCATTGTTTAATATTTACGACTTTCAGGTCTATTTTAATTTACTTTTATTTTATTTTAGCTGAAGGTCTCATCATCATAATTTGGCTGTTTTCTCATTTAGTTATTTTCTGTTGAAGTTATGAGAAGAGCATCTTCTACATCCCAGAGCCCATTCTTGCTCTCCTTTCCTTTTGCAGAGGTGGGTGGGTTTTCTCCAAGTGACGAATTAAGAGTTCTCTGTCTCCCTTTGCTCATTCTCCCCTACTATTTCTGCATACTCTTCTATTTTCTCTTGAGACAGGGAAAAAGTATGCCACCTTTATGTCAAGTAATGAGGTGGAACAGGGGGTGTAGGTATCCCCTTTTGTATTTTCTTCTTCACAAAATCAGGGTGCTTTGACTCAGACACTACTTACAGGGGAGATTATGAACATTTGCATCCGACTATATTTAGATATTATTAGGTAACTAACCCATGTTCTCTATGCTAACGTAACCTAACCTAGTCTACATTGAATATGAAATCTCCATATATACGTAAACTAAAACACATGACTGCTCAAAAATACGTTAAGCATGTGTTTATGGATGACGAGGACACTATTACCCAAGACGCAATTGATCTATTGCCATATTTGCTATGTAATTAATGTCTTGTGAAGTATGTTCTTATTACTACAGTACTGTGAGTTGAAAAGTCTGAGTATTCTATAAGCATATTACGCACACACACACTATAAGCCAACTTCACTGACTCTCACAGGTTCGAAATTTATGGAGAAAGTACTGATAAGGTACAGTTCTGGCGACTAGAAATCTTAACCTCTTGTAGGTGTGACATCATAGCTTGTGAGAAGTCGGATCGACATTGGCTTGTTGAAGTTTTATCATGAGGCACGTTTCATTTTGACAAGGATTGTTGTTCCAACCACCTGAAATACAGAGGATAATGTGCTGTCCACTAATAAGAATTATTTTTTTCCTAGAAGTATGTCACCAATTACACAAAAAAAAACTTCCTTACTAACAACGATGGCCAATACCTTCAGAGATCTAGCTTCTGTTGAAGATCTCCGTTGAATAGAGTTATATCCCTTAGTCCTGACAGTATGAAGATTAGTGTTTTCTTTGTGTTATGATATAAGTGATCTAATCCTTTATTGATAATAAGGTTATTCCCTTTATCGCACCTCTTTTGTTTTCATTGTACTTCTACCTATTTGGTTTCTAATGTTTATATTGATTGAGCCGACCGGCACACATCTTGCAACAATAAACTGGAAGCCATGATATACGCTCATTATTAATACAAACCTTTACATTTGGCGACGAGTAAACCCTTCATGGATATGGGAAACCTCTTGAGTTTGGTTATATTACTGGCTTAAATAGATTCGCCTTGCAAGATTTCTGGTAGGTGCCAAATGTTTTGTTTGCCGACGCCAGGATTAGGCTACCATGGTTATGCCTAATTGGATCCTGGATTGATGCTGCGTGATTCACCTCGACTAGGCTAGTGTTGGATTTAAGCCTAGGTGCCCTGTATGATGTTGCTGCAGTTTTGGGCGCATGTTTCTTCAAGCCTAGCATACGTTTTTGCTACCCTAGCATATCGAATTGTCGGTTGTTTGGGTACTACATTAGCCTAAGTGTTTGTGGATACTGGTAATATTACAGAATAGGTCCGCAATGTCGTCGTCGTTGAATCAGATTAGAATTGATTGTTTTAATCCATCGAAAATTTCCTTGGAATTATGGCTAAGCCTATTAGAGGCACATTTTAGTCATTTAAATGTCACTGAGGCTGACGAGAAAAAAAATCTCCTGCTTGTGTCATTGGGTACTGATGTTTTTAGTGTTTTAGGCAATCTTTGTGCTCCTGATTTGCCCCACACAAAGTCTTATGCAGACTTGGTTCAGTTATTGAAAGGTCATTTTATTGTTACGCCTTCTTATCACAGAAGTTTGCTAGCCTTCCAGCAAAGAAAAAAAAGGAAGGATGAGAGTGTAAAAGAATTGTATGCTGATTTAAAGGCTCTAGCAAAGCATTGTAATTTTGGCAACCAATTTGATGGTAGAGTAAGAGATCAGTTATTTATGGCTGTAGATGCTGAAGTTTATTTTTCAAATATAGTGGCTCTCAACATAGATCTCCAAGCAATGACCTCTCAGGCTATTTTGGAGAGAATTTTGAACATGGAAAAAGCATTTGTAAGTGAGAAAGATGAGGTTCAGTCACAGGTTCAGGTTGTAAGAAGAAAATATGTAGGTTTATCTTGTCAACATTGTGGTTCCTCTCATGACAGCTTTTATTGTAGATTTAAGCATTTATCATGTTATAATTGTCATAAAAAGGGTCATTTACAGAAGGTTTGTAAAGAAGCCAAAAGAGAGAGTGGTTATAGTACAGCTAAAGGTTCAAATAGACCAAGCAAGAAAGATTTTAGGAGTAAACCTAAGTTTAATAGTAGGAAAACTGTAAAGATTGTGAATGATCAAGATGTATCATTAAGTGATAATGATGATGAGGATGATAAAGTGTTAACTGTCAGAGATAAAATCTATGCTGTTCATGCTGAACAATTTTATTTTTCTGTTAATAAGATCCAAGTTCCTTTTGAGGTTGATAGTGGTGCTACTGTTTCAACTTTGAATAAAGATTGGGTTGAGAAGTTGAATTTGAAAGTTGAACAATGTAAGAAACCCTTACAGGCTTATGATGATTTTAAAATAAAGGTTTTGGGAAAAGTGGTTGCTCCTGTTGTGTATAATGGATATAATGTATCACAAGTCTTTTATGTTGTTGGTTCAAAGAATACAAATTTATGTGGTAAAAATCTAATGAAACAAGTTGGTATTTATTTAGCAGGATTAGATGGAAGTACCAAGGTTAACAATGTTCATAATGTAAGTGTTGAACAAGTGTTTGAAGATTATAATGTTAATGTAAGCAAACCTATTTCTAGCATTGTAGCTAAAATTCATATAAAGAGTGATGCTATTCCAAAGTTTGTAAAAGCACGTACTGTTCCATTTTACCATAAAGAGATGGTTGAAGAGGCCATTGATAAACTTGTAAGTGAAAATATTATAGAATCTGTATCTCATAGTGAATGGGCTGCGCCTATTGTACCTGTGTTAAAAGAGAATAAGAAAGAAATTCGCATATGTGCAGATTTTAAGCATTTGAATAAGCAAATACAATGTGATAAATACCCCTTGCCTAAGATTGATGAACTTTTGTGCAGTGTTGGCAAAGGCAAAATTTTTTCTAAGATTGATTTGAAGAATGCATATTTGCAAATACCTGTTGAAGAACAAAGTCAAGAGTTTTTAGTTATTAATACACACAAAGGAATGTATAAATACAAGAGGTTGCCCTTTGGCTTGACCTCTTCTCCTGGTATTTTTCAAAGATTTATTTCACAGATCTTATGTAATATTGATGGTGTTGCTGCATATATGGATGATATAGTTGTCAGTGGTGAAACTAAAGATGAGCATGATGAGAGACTCAAGAAAGTTTTAAATGTGTTGCAATCTCATAATGTACAGATAAATAAGAGTAAAACAGTTTTAAATATGGAATGTATTGAATATTTAGGTTACTGTATATCAAGTGAAGGAATAAAACCATCCCCAAAGAAGGTTAAAGCAATTTTGGATGCTCCTTGTCCTACCTCAGTAGCAGAGGTCCACTCATTTTTAGGGATGATTACATTTTACTGTAGATTTATTAAGAATTTTTCAACTAAATCAGCTCCATTGTATGATTTACTGAAAAAAGGTGCCAAGTTTGAATGGACAAAGATTGACCAAGACCTTGCAGAGATGACAAAGAATTGTAATATTTGTTTTAAGAAGTTGATGACTTATTTTTTATATGTGATGTATTGCAAATTCTAGGGGAAAGGAATGTTATGATATAAGTGATCTAATCCTTTATTGATAATAAGGTTATTCCCTTTATCGCACCTCTTTTGTTTTCATTGTACTTCTACCTATTTGGTTTCTAATGTTTATATTGATTGAGCCGACCGGCACACATCTTGCAACAATAAACTGGAAGCCATGATATACGCTCATTATTAATACAAACCTTTACACTTTGAATGCCTTTTCTGGACAAGTTTTTGCCACAGACAAGGGATATGTGTGATCCATTTTAGTGACAGTAGTGTCTGTGGTTGCATCAATAGACGCATCCATACAATATGCAACATTCTTTAGCTGAAAAACAGGTTGGGATGTTGAGGTGGTTCTTGATACTGAAGAATGCTGAAATTACTAGTATTATTATTTGTTTTTTTTGCAACACATTCTATAAGTGTACTTGGAACTTAAACACAGATGGCACCACTCCATCTCTGAGATGAACTGTCTGCCCAGTTTTGTGAGTCTCCAGGCATAAAATTTTAATTGCAAAGACGTGCGTGGTCTGTAGCCCAATAGCGTTCCCCCTTCAGGGCCTCTTCCCAAGTCCTCTTTAGCTTACAATTTGCAGGAAACCTGTCATTATAGAGATACAACTATACAGTATTGCAGATAAGGAAGCACAAATTATCCAAGGCTCCTCCCCTCCATAGTTTATACTTTAATTTAAACAAGATAACCAAACTTTTGTAAATATTTACTTTTATATATCCAACAAACTGATAATTTATATTATGGTTTTCCAATTCTTTCTGGTATTTTCTCAATTTATTTTATATTAATAATCTCTGAGAATTTATAGTTTTTGTGACGTCTTAACTTCTTTCCTCGATCAAATGGGCTTTGGTAGGAAAAATTCACGAAATCTAGCAAGTTTTAGAGAAAAACGACAATCGGTCTATTCATGTATGTAAAAGTTGTACTACCAGTCAGTGCTTAATCAGTTACTGTGAGAGGGCATACTCAGAACAGAGCACTTATATGATTAAATATCCCTTATCTTACACAGCAGCGCAATAAGCTTTTGGATATGAAAACATTCTGATGAGCCATTATGCAAGACCTGCATTTAAAAAAAATTCTAATGCCTCAAGGACTGTACCAAAAGCAAAGCCCCAACATATATCCCCTGCCATGTGCATGTTGTTATTTTATAATTTTCCCCCCTCTTTACCTCTACTGCAATTTAATTTTGTTATTATTCTATATTTGAATAAATTAAATCTAGAGGGCAGAAGTAAGAATAGTAGCACACTTCTTTCGGACACTATTCAAGTAAGCGCCTGTTGGACCATATAATTTTACTTATGAAATATGATCCCTTGAGCTCTGCTATCCTTTGTTCTCCTGCTTGTACAGCCAAATACTGCACAAAAGTGAGGCATTATCAGGACAAATTAACGTTGCGGTTAAAGCTGTTACTTTATCTGCTCGACCACACCAAAATGGCGGATGCGATTGACCCCATGTTGTGTTTCATTTATAACATGTCTCTATGATACATCACAATAATAACATTGTTTACATCCTTTTATCACCTACATACAGAGTTTCGTGTCCTACACAAAGAAGAAGAAGAAGAAATTGAAAAAGAAGATGAAGATGACCAACCTATTATTTAACGACAGACTCTCATGCATTTTGGAAGGTCTTTAATTCCGTGTCCGGACAATTCGCCGTAAGACAAATATTCCGCCACAAGGTTAGGTTAGGGTAGTACGGCGAATTGACCTAGAACCCATAAATTCTATGAAAACTACAAGTCTGATTAGAGTAAGATTCTTCTAAATTTCCACGATGACGTTATTTTACTGTTAATGGGAATCTTGGTTTTAAATAAATTCTCCTTTCCTACACTTCAGTTCAGTTCCCCAGCTCCAATCTGCCTTTGTTGTTGTTGTTGTTTGAGGTTAAAGCCAACCTTGTGTTGGCACGGGCCCTTGTTTAAAGAACGGCCCGTAGGAATCTGCCTTTACTCGAAGGGCAATCATCAGCAGTGAGCGGGCTACTTGGGCTATTTCATACCTTATGGCCACATATAATAAAGGCTATAATTAAAAAATATACTTTACAAACTTCTAATGTAATGAATAATAAATTAATAGATTTCAAACCTAGTGAAATCAAAACAAAAGAGGACACTTCTCCAAATTTATAAATTGATCCAATTCATTGAAAAATTGCCGTAGGATAATTTCGCATCCTTGTTGGGAACATTGTTATGATAGGTTTTTGGCAAAAAAACAAAACAAAACAAAAACATTTATTTCCATTTTGTACAATGGTTATTCAACATTAATAGTAACTTATAAGTAGACATGTAATTAAACTAACAAATAAGAGGGTTAGACATATAGTTAAATTAAATGTAGCTTTCATAGAAAATAATAATGCTGTAATAAAAATGTTACAATAATGTTAATAATAAAGTAGTAAGTATGCCACTAGATACAGGATCGTTATTATCGGCAGCGACTGATAGATGGTAACTATGAAAACCACGTGTGTTGTTGCTTTTACTAAACGCTTTTTAATCAGTCAAAACGTGAGTGATACGAAACAGAATCTTGAGTATTCAAAAATAATAAATTAATCCATTTCGTTTCCATTGAGTCGTCGCCGTAAGATACTTTCGTATCTCTATTGGGAACACTGTTGTGAGCAACGTCTGGCAGCGAGTGATATAGCCCTTTAAATGGTAACTATGACAACCACGTGTTGTTGTTTTTGTTGTAAGGGTTTTGATCAACGAAATCTATGATCCGCAGAAACAGGGAATGCATTCATAAATGAAAAAATATTGAGTTCATTCTAAATATACGAACTATACATTTTGAAAATTGTGAGAATGCACCATACAAGCATAAGTTGTAATGATTCCTGCAAGAAGTAATACATAAAAAAATTAGTGATGATTCTTCAACAGTCGAGATGAACATGAGATCGTAGTGTTATGTGTAAAGGTGATTATTATTATTATTATTATGATGATGACATTCGACCCCACCGCAGGGCGTTAAGAATGACATCCGACCTTAATTTCCAAGTCACCTTCTGCATGAACCCCATAATTTGGAATCATAGTCACATAAAACGCAGATTTTAAGTTTTAATCTATATATGGGGAGCGTCTTGATCATTGCACTTGCCTCGTGAAGTGACAAACCCATGTTCGAACCCACCAAGGGATGTAATGAAGGGCAACCAGCCTTAATTTCTTAAGCTCCAAACTATATTTCCACCTCCGTTCGAATGAGATTAATAATGACACAAAAAAAAAAATAGCCCTTTAGTGATAATAAAAAACCCAGCATTTATTTACTAGGCAAAATCAAGCAACTGTTGAATGATAATTAATACAGTATTGATGCATCAATATGTCCAGATTAAGGTCAGACTACTGTTTTGTTTTATTACAAGATAAGTATGAGATTGCTATATTGGAGCTTTGTTAACTATTGCCGTCATACTTTAAATTATGTGAAATGTAAATTAAACTGCCTGCCAAGGAGCTCTTGCTCAGCAGGCTAGTGCCTTTGAATATAAAGTACATATTTATTCCTGTATATATACTGAATATTTGGCAATAAAATCTATGACTATGACTACTCTGTAAGGATACCTTCAAGTGTTGATGAAAATAGACGAGTGCTCGGGTTTTAAGGCTATTTATGCGTGTAAATGATCTGCCAGAGGCTGCAATTGGATTATAAATAAATTTGTAAATGATGCAGGCTCTTCGTATTGTCTTCAGCATTAACCCATTTCTACATGATGTCGCTGTTTTCTGTTAGCCTTTTCCTGCCTCTCGTATCCTGTTCCCTTAGCCCCTTATCCTGCATATCCTGTTCCCTTAGCCCCTTATCCTGCATATCCTGTTCCCTTAGCCCCTTATCCCGCATATCCTGTTCCCTTAGCCCCTTATCCCGCATGGCCTGTTCCCTTAGCCCCTTATCCCGCACGGCCTGTTCCCTTAGCCCCTTATCCCGCACAGCCTGTTCCCTTAGCCCCTTATCCCGCACAGCCTGTTCCCTTAGCCCCTTAGTCCGCATATAATTTGCTCTCTAACTCTCCCATGGGAACTAGTGGTACAGAATTTCAGGATAACCTACATAGTCTGCATGAGTAGTCAGTCAGGCAACCAATGAGAGACAATATTTCAAAATGTAGAGTATAGAGAAGAGACAAGAGGTGCAAGAAAATCCATTTTTGGGTACTCAAATTTAGGATTTTAACTCCAAAAACATCAGATTGAATGTGATCGAAGTGTCAATGTATTGACAGACCAGTCTCCAGAAGTGCAGACAGTTTCGTTCCTCCTTCTCCTGGCAGTCTTATATTAATTTTTTTGGCATTTTTCTTTGATCTTTATAATTCCAATTTTGGTGCACATAATGCACCAGCTATCATTTCATATTCATCGGAAATAAAATGTACATCTTCTGAGCGATGTTGTGATGGCATAAACATTGTTTACTCATATTGTCATCTTCCGTTACCTTGATTTCCGATGGTTTGACTCACTGAATCACAGTTTCTAGCTTAACCAATATCAGTGACCTGATAATTTTCCTGAATTGATGGAAGAATTGAAGAGATTGTTATCTTGAATGGGGCATTATGTTTTTTTCTCCAAGTATGCTGCATAATTCTTGATTCAAGAGAAGGAAAGGAGTCACTCACGAGGACACGTGGCCATACCGAGATAAGTCATAAACATAAGCCTAATGATTCCACTTCTGGGTTGTTGGATATATTAAAAAGCATGGCTGGATGGAACTCCCTTACTTATAGAACACTGAGCTTTGACTCGAATGGACGATGGTGCAAATACCTACAAATAGAGGCCTCAGTCGCAGAAAAATGCCCCAGTTGAATCTATTGTCATACTATCCAGGCCAGAGTTAGTAGACCCATTATGGAGATCACCGTGGGACTACAGGAATGCCATCCAGTCTTAATTCCCTTGTCACACTTTCTCATGAATCCTTTGTCGTATTGATCCCACTGACTGGCTTAAAAGCCTACCTGGGACTGGAAACTTTAAGCTATTGAAGGTTCTGAGGTATGCACTCCTGGGGAATGCATACCTATTATTTCACATTATCTTATATAATGCTAATATTTGCATGTGTTTTCAGAGAAAACTGGAGAGAGTATGAGCGAGCTTGCAGAGGTTGTTGGGGTAGGGGAGGTTGAGGTTAAACCCCACTTGGCTCACATAACCCTTCTCTTGACTTCACAGAAAGACACAATTGAACTTTGTCGAGCATCTGTGGACAAGAGGAAACCCTATATTCATCAGACGGTGAGCTGCTTTCATTACTGTATTTTCTGGTGGTTACTGTGTATTGATACTTTATATCAAAGACCACATATTCATATCAAGCCAAAACATACTTCAGTTACTCCTTTTGACTCCTTGGAGATAAAGGGCTGCTACAGTTCCCCCCACCATCCTGCCGGGGTCACTCACAAGGTAGGTGGGCAAGTATCTTCTGCCATGAGTCCTGACAGCCACAGCAAGTTTACCTCCACCACATCATCACAGAGCAAGTCCCCACACCTGCTCGACACAATTAACTGTGCTAGCAGATGCAATAGATTCCTTTAGCCTCCCTCACATATACACATTCTTCTTCCACTCATTTCTATCTCTTGGACTCTCTCTTCCTTGCTCCACTGACATGCCACATGCATTCAATGAACTCCACACTCTCTTTGCTAGTTATTCATCTCTCATTCTTCCCATGTGTCCAAATCATCTCAGTATTCTCTGATATAGCTTACCCGACAGCTTTCTTCCAATACCTATTATCTACCTCACCTCCTCATATTCTAGATACATCAGGCATACTCTTCAAATACTTCTTCTTCAGCATACAGTAGTCTTTGTCACTGTGCAAATAACCATTTAATCTTAGCGTACAGGCAATAATTCAATCCTCCTTGCTCATTAATGCATTAAAACACTTTGATATTTGAGCAATATTCTAAAATTACTTTCTACCACAGGTAATTAAGGCTATTGTATATGAATAAAGCTGTGTGATATATTATTAAAATGTTTCACAGTAAGTTCAATGCAAAAATTTGCTCTGTTTAGTTGCTATAGTTGTTATTTTTTGGTCATTTTCAGTTGCTAAATCATAAAGCACAAGTAGACGGCATATATGAGTTTGAGAATATTGCGAGAAAAGAAAATGGTGGAAGGTCAGAAATTGAGGTTCAGATTACAGCAACACTTCCAACCTCCAATGCAATCACTGCCATTAATTTGCTGAAGGAAAAACTTGGAAGCCCAATTACAGTCTGTAAGGTAAGTCTCTGGTAAATTATACTAGTAACAACATGCTCACTGTTTCATGATCACAAAGAGTCCCCATAAATGGGGGGACATACATAATGGAGCTGGGGGATAGCATGACTATGTGGGAATATCTTAAAAGGGTATAAAACCGTTATTAGGTAGAAGTTAGCAGAGGGTCAGAGTAAGACACGTGGTGTCAAACTAGAGGAAGACTTGTAGTGGTGTGTCACAGGGATCGATGTTAGGGCCACTTTTCTTTCCTATATGTATAAAAGATCCACCTCGGACCCAAAAGCCGACCAAAATATGTTAGCATATGACGTGCAGCATGCAAAAAGCAGTAAAGAGAGAAAGATATTGTTGATAAATTCAGGAATATGTTAATTTTCTGCATTAGGGGCCACAACAGTGGTTCACGAAATTCAATAGTTCAGTATGTAAGAGTGGAAGAAAAATCCACGTTTAGGTATTCAGTAGCTGGAAAGGATCCTACATTATCTGAAATTTTAAGACATCCTGTGGCTACTGTAATAGCTTATTTGTCTCTAGTACTGCATGTATATAGTGTAGGAAAAGGCAACCTGTGCACTCTTAGCAAAAGTAAGGGTGGTCTTAAAGTACATTGACAAATGAATGTTCAAAATACTTACCAATCAAAACAGCAACATAATAATACTTATAATGATAATTATAACCATGATGTTGGTCTTCCAGATTGCTTATCGCCATTCTTGCGAATCCTTATCAAAGGCTAGAGTGAGGGCCGGCAGGAAAGCTGCCGAAGAAGCCAGAGAGAGAGCCACCGACATGGCAGCGGCAGTAGGGTCTGTTCTTGGTCCTTGCTTAGATATGGTTGAAGAATCTTGCCATCAAGTGGCCACAAACCATGGTAGGTTTTATATTTTTCCTCATTAAGGTCTCCTGTAGAATGAATTAATGACTTTATATACTTCTAGTAATGGTATATTCCTTGAAGCAATTTCCTTTGTATTAAACTTATGCTTTTCAAGTTCATTTTATGTGTTCACAAAGTGGCACATTGTAAATCTTTCTATATATACATTGTGTATATCTATATCTATCCATCTATCTAACTATCCTTTTATATATATATATATATATATATATATATATATATATATATATATATATATATATATATATATATATATATATATATATATATATATATATATATATATATATATATATATATATATATATATATATATATATATATATATATATCTTACAGAGCATAATTACTTGGACTGTATGAATTAGGTTAGATATCAAAATCAAGTAAAGATTAATCATTAAGAAAAACAACTCCATTAATTATTTCTAGAATATTCTAGGACCTTTTCCCAATAAGATAATACATCAAAAGAGTCAATGTATTGACATTATTTGTCTGACGAGGAACTACTGAATCAGGGAGTCTAAAATAAAATTGATTGTCTTTTGCCTTTGTATCTTACTTTTGGTCGTTTTTAATTCAGACAAAGGTGAATCCAGGATTGTTGATACTGCTCTGAGACAGCAGGAGATTCATGAGCACACTCCCGTCATCATTTGTACAACTATAAGAGCTAAATTTGCTCTTCTTCCGTATGGTACACTAAAGGGGAAGAAATGATGAGCGAATACCAGGCAGAATCCAACAGTGTAAGTAAAGAAGAATAATGATACACGTGCTCCAAGCAGAATCCAACAGAGGAAGTGAAGAAGAAATGATATAGTCCACACAGAATTCAACACAAAATGGTCATTGTGCACAGTCCAGGGCCAGGGCCGCATTTAATAGACAAGATGCCCTAGCTTACTCTGCCAGCAGCCCCTTCAAATCCCCACAGCCACGCATGCAGAAAGATGGTAGTACTTTCATATAGCCGAGTATGGCCAATGGTTATGACGAGTTTTCAAAATACACATCACAATGTCTTCTTTGCAAAAAGAAATAAGTTATTTATCAGATCTATTAATCAATACCGAAAAGACTCAATAAATATTGATATAATGGGGTATTTATTATTTTTCACCATAGTCGAATTTTGTAAATATTTTGAGGGATATGAAAGATTTTTTTTTTTAATTATAATGTAAGTGTACTCAGCTTTCATGACAGGGGAACATGGAGAAAGTTTTTCTGTCCCCAGCCTCATGGGCAGAGAGAAGAAAATTTGGAGTAAAAGTGAGAAACTGAACTATGGGAGGCAGAGGCCACTTAGCTCCTCACCACATGTGAACCCACCCTATTCCAAGAATAGAATAGAAATTGATGATCCAGTTTTACGTCACGAACCCCCTTTTCTAGTAAGGGCTAGGATGGTGCCTCCATACAAAGGACTTTGATTTAGGCAGGTGGGACCATTACCCCAAGTGAATGCTATTTCTAATCTCAAAGTCGCGTGATCTATCACCCAGCCAAGGTGGCCACAAGAATTGGACAAAAAATTGCTGTATTTTTTTTTACAATTGAGGCTGTCTTAATTTGATGGTGAAAGTTATATTTCTTGGTTATCTGTTTTTAATAAATGCGAATTTGAAGACCGTTGGAATAAATGTATGCTTATTTAACCTAACCTAATCTAAATTATAGTAATTTAAGCATTTTTCATTATTATTTTTGCTTTTGAATGAATGTGACCTTGAAAACTCTCTTTAATTACTATTATTCTTAGGTTAGGTCAGGTTAGGTTAGGTTAACTTGCATTTTTCAATGACTTCCAGGTCATTCATTCAAAATATTAGAAAAAAAAAGAAAAACTTGAGGCAAATTATTAGAAGTGGGGATTGTGTCGAAAAACACATTTTAGGTACGTCCTACCCTAACCTCACCAAGGGGAACGTGAACTCCTTAGCCGGGGGCTCTGTTTATATAAAAAAGCCATATTCCATTAATCCCCATAACTAAAATAATACCTAACTTAATATTCAACCTCCAAATTATGATGGGTCAAGTTGTAAAATTTTACGGAAATTGTAATGACAGAATCCATCCCATTCCTCTAATGGCCGATTCATGACCATCTCTATACAAGGAATATATAATTATTTTATGCTCTACCTCACTACATTTCATCCAATTATCCATTTAAACATTGCTTACAAAACTGGGAATACATATTCCTAATATAATCCGTCAGAAACATATAAAACCTGCTAAATAACCAATATTCCGAAATTGTTTCATAAATACAGTCACATATGACTAACTCTTACGCTATTAATGATAAAATTCAGCATTTTGAGCGAGTTCAATATATCAGAGTTCCAAACGTACCAAAACACGGCATGATTAAAAATACATTTAGCTAAATCATTTGATTTTTTTTTTTTTTGGCAAGTTTTTTTTCATGTAATACTTTGAAAATAAAAACTGGAATAAATGTAATTATTGAAAACAAGTGAAAACTTGAGTTATTACATTTTAGGATTATCACCATATATATATATATATATATATATATATATATATATATATATATATATATATATATATATATATATATATATATATATATATATATATATATATATATATATATATATATATATATATATATATATGGATGGATTCGGTTTTACGTCACGAACTCCCTTTTCTACTAAGGGTTAGGACGGTTGCCTTCTTACGAAGGACTTGTTTTGGCAGATGTAATCGTTACCCTGAGTGTATGCCTTTATTAACCTCTCTCTCTCTCTCTCTCTCTCTCTCTCTCTCTCTCTCTCTATATATATATATATATATATATATATATATATATATATATATATATATATATATATATATATATATATATATATATATATATATATATATATATATATATATATATATATATATATATATATATATATATATATATATATATATATATATATATATATGACTTACTGTTTCTGCCATAGTATCACATTATACCCAAGTACGTGCCCCCTACCCTTGTTATTGGCACGTGTTCAAGGGGGTCTTCTGTGAAAGGGTATTTAAAACCACGAGGCAGATCTCATGTTCTTTCTCTGTCCGTCTTCAAGTAGCGACACAGGACGTTTTATTTCCTGTCTCATCTGCAAGACGCATCATCACCATGCCACCAAAGTTTGACCCCAACGAAATTAAAATTGGTAAGTTAATAACTTTGCGTTTTGTGTCATTATCAGTCCCTACTATGGGGTAGGCACAGACTGTGTGTAGATGGGGAGAATGTGTGGGTTTTTTAGTCAATAAGAAATTATAATTCCATAATTATGAGTCAAAGGAAATCGAGACGAGTTTTGTCGAATTTTTAATTACGAGTTTACTGGTAAGAGAAATGACTTGCTTAGATTTTTTTTTTTTTTTAGATTCTCCACCCACGGATGGGTGGAACGGGTCATGGATGACCCATCTTGTTTAGAAGAAAGAGAAAATAAATTAACGAATAAAGAATACAGCGAATAATAAATAAGTACAGAAAACAACAAAATGAATAAATCAATACAGAAAATAAATAAAAAATAAATGAATACAAAAAATAGCATAGTATATTAACGAGTACTGACAAAAATAGATGAATTCATACAGATAATAGCCATAGAAATTCATGAATGCAGAAATAAATGAACGAATTTCGAAACTAAACAAATATGTGAAAAGAAAAGAAAAAGTCGATTTAACAGCGATGGTTAGTGAGGTTGAGCTATTACTTAATAAATATATTACGAATTTTAGTGAATTCGTATCGATTTTGGTGGTTCTTGGTTAAAAATAACCTCATGAAGGGGGAGAGCTCCGTGTGGGAGATAATTCCTTCGTAAACAGAAAAAAATTGGCCATGCTTAAAGCAAGGAGCCATATTGCCTCCATTGGTGTATGTCTTGTGCCTCGCTAGCCCCACCTGCTCAATAACCCAGAAAGTCCCAGTGTTTACGTACTCATACTTACCTAATTGTGATCACGAGAAAGAGCCTTATGCTTGAAGCTCGCCATCTCATATGGATTAATTTTTTTTTCTAACTCACTAACTTATCATATCTTTGATGAAAATTTATGAATAAATTTAGCATTTACTCTATCCTCTCTTAGCGAATTCAAATAAGAAACTATTCTTAAATATCTTCAAACTTTGGCTTTAGCTTCTAGAGCCACCCATATCAAAGTTATGCTCCACACTGTCAATACCATGGAAGCATTCAAAACCGTTACCATATCCGCTCTTTTTATCTGCTACATTCGAGAGGTGGTAAGTCTAATTCCTTCAACCATTTCTCAAAACTGAGATTATGTCTGAACTTTTTCCAATTGAATTATATGTTTTTCAAGTGCAGAGTCTAGAAGGGTGGTGCATATTCAAGCTTTAGTCTTACTTATACCATCCTGACATTTCTGGATGTTCCTTTGTCCATATACCAGAAGGTCACCATTATAATTGCTAAAACAACATAGTCTGCCAATACCATCATATCTATATGCATTTTCGGGCACAGATTAGGCAAAGCATTTACCCCTACAGTAGATCTCTTTCGTGCACAGAATCTTGAAGTTCCTCTCTTGTTTTTTTATAACCAAACAGACCTTCTAGCACTTCTGACCATTCTAATTACTGTACATTTTCATATATTGAATCTTATTATTCAGATTTATGACCCGTCATACAGACTATTAATGGCTAAAATGGTGCATTTACACTGGTTATTAGTACAGAAACTTAAATATACAAGTAACACAACTGAACTCTTAGAATCAAACAAGTAAATAAATAAATAAAATGGTAGCAAATTTGAGGATCAATATACTATGTAGATGTAAAAATATGTATGTATCAGAGAAAATAATAATAATATTTTCTCTTTTATAATTATGTAGTTTATATCCATTTATTACAAACAATATCCACTGAAGTCATAATTCACTCTCTCTCTCTCTCTGGAACAGTGAAGTTCCGAGCAGTGGGAGGTGAAGTAGGAGCAACTTCATCTTTAGCCCCAAAGGTTGGTCCTCTGGGGCTCTCTCCCAAGAAGGTCGGTGAGGATATTTGCAAAGCTACAGGTGCCTGGAAGGGCCTCAAGGTAAGTTATGTTTATAGACACCGCCTGCTTACTCGTCGTCAAATCACACACCCTCATATCCTCCCTCACCGTATCAACACCCTATGTGGTAAAAGTCCCACTCACCTGCCTGGCTCCTTTCATGATCAGCATCCTCATCCTAACATACCCCCATCCCTCCTCACCACATGTCCAGACCATCTCAGTCTCAGCTAATTTCCATGTTCCTAAATCGTCTTACCTGTCTTGTCCCTGAAATATACTCCTTCACTGCAACACCCAAAGACCAGTAACGAGGATGAATTTTTACAAGTTCTCACAACCTGTCACTGAATTTTGAATGTCACAATTTCTCTGAATGTTCTAATGCTGCTGTAAAGGTTTGTACTAATAATGAGCATATATCATGGCTTCCAGTTTATTGTTGCAAGATGCCGGTCGGCTCAATCAATATAAACATTAGAAACCAACAACGGGTAGAAGTACAATGAAAACAAAAGAGGTGCGATAAAGGGAATAACCTTATTATAAATAAAGGACTAGATCACTTATATCATAACATTCCTTTCCCCTAGAATTTGCAATACATCACATATAAAAAAATAAATCATCAACTTCTTAAAACAAGGCACACATGAAAATTCTATATAAGGAGTTCAAAACACTATTTACAAATTAAGACGATCAGGGGGCTTGATATTTCTCTGAGACCTTCTCACTACTGGAGTCTGTATAGGTAACTCATCACATGCACTATTACTTACATCTCTTGAAGGTACATTAATAACATCTCTTGAAAGTACACCATTTGTTTCTATAATATTAGAATTGGTTGTTAATTCACTAGGAACACTTGTTACAACAGGATTATCAGCTTCAATTTCACTTACAACAGGATTTTATCATAATCATTATTCAACATTTCATTATTAGACTGATTGAAATCTCCAAAATATCTATGCATCAATTGACCAGAATGTCTTTTCCATATCATATTCCCTGAACAATGTACTTGCACTGTTATGATATAAGTGATCTAATCCTTTATTTATAATAAGGTTATTCCCTTTATCGCACCTCTTTAGTTTTCATTGTACTTCTACCCGTTGTTGATTTCTAATGTTTATATTGATTGAGCCGACCGGCACCCATCTTGCAACAATAAACTGGAAGCCATGATATGCGCTCATTATTAATACAAACCTTTACATTTGGCGACGAGTAAACCCTTCATGGATATGGGAAACCTCTCGAGTTTGGTTATATTACTGGCTTAAATAGATTCGCCTTGCAAGATTTCTGGTAGGTGCCAAATGTTTTGTTTGCCGACGCCAGGATTAGGCTACCATGGTTATGCCTAATCGGATCCTGGATTGATGATGCGTGATTCACCTCGACTAGGCTAGTGTTGGATTTAAGCCTAGGTGCCCTGTATGATGTTGCTGCAGTTTTGGGCGCATGTTTCTTCAAGCCTAGCATACGTTTTTGCTACCCTAGCATATCGAATTGTCGGTTGTTTGGGTGCTACATTAGCCTAAGTGTTTGTGGATACTGGTAATATTACAGAATAGGTCCGCAATGTCGTCGTCGTTGAATCAGATTAGAATTGATTGTTTTAATCCATCGAAAATTTCCTTGGAATTATGGCTAAGCCTATTAGAGGCACATTTTAGTCATTTAAATGTCACTGAGGCTGACGAGAAAAAAAATCTCCTGCTTGTGTCATTGGGTACTGATGTTTTTAGTGTTTTAGGCAATCTTTGTGCTCCTGATTTGCCCCACACAAAGTCTTATGCAGACTTGGTTCAGTTATTGAAAGGTCATTTTATTGTTAAGCCTTCTTATCACAGAAGTTTGCTAGCCTTCCAGCAAAGAAAAAAAAGGAAGGATGAGAGTGTAAAAGAATTGTATGCTGATTTAAAGGCTCTAGCAAAGCATTGTAATTTTGGCAACCAATTTGATGGTAGAGTAAGAGATCAGTTATTTATGGCTGTAGATGCTGAAGTTTATTTTTCAAATATAGTGGCTCTCAACATAGATCTCCAAGCAATGACCTCTCAGGCTATTTTGGAGAGAAATTTGAACATGGAAAAAGCATTTGTAAGTGAGAAAGATGAGGTTCAGTCACAGGTTCAGGTTGTAAGAAGAAAATATGTAGGTTTATCTTGTCAACATTGTGGTTCCTCTCATGACAGCTTTTATTGTAGATTTAAGCATTTATCATGTTATAATTGTCATAAAAAGGGTCATTTACAGAAGGTTTGTAAAGAAGCCAAAAGAGAGAGTGGTTATAGTACAGCTAAAGGTTCAAATAGACCAAGCAAGAAAGATTTTAGGAGTAAACCTAAGTTTAATAGTAGGAAAACTGTAAAGATTGTGAATGATCAAGATGTATCATTAAGTGATAATGATGATGAGGATGATAAAGTGTTAACTGTCAGAGATAAAATCTATGCTGTTCATGCTGAACAATTTTATTTTTCTGTTAATAAGATCCAAGTTCCTTTTGAGGTTGATAGTGGTGCTACTGTTTCAACTTTGAATAAAGATTGGGTTGAGAAGTTGAATTTGAAAGTTGAACAATGTAAGAAACCCTTACAGGCTTATGATGATTTTAAAATAAAGGTTTTGGGAAAAGTGGTTGCTCCTGTTGTGTATAATGGATATAATGTATCACAAGTCTTTTATGTTGTTGGTTCAAAGAATACAAATTTATGTGGTAAAAATCTAATGAAACAAGTTGGTATTTATTTAGCAGGATTAGATGGAAGTACCAAGGTTAACAATGTTCATAATATAAGTGTTGAACAAGTGTTTGAAGATTATAATGTTAATGTAAGCAAACCTATTTCTAGCATTGTAGCTAAAATTCATATAAAGAGTGATGCTATTCCAAAGTTTGTAAAAGCACGTACTGTTCCATTTTACCATAAAGAGATGGTTGAAGAGGCCATTGATAAACTTGTAAGTGAAAATATTATAGAATCTGTATCTCATAGTGAATGGGCTGCGCCTATTGTACCTGTGTTAAAAGAGAATAAGAAAGAAATTCGCATATGTGCAGATTTTAAGCATTTGAATAAGCAAATACAATGTGATAAATACCCCTTGCCTAAGATTGATGAACTTTTGTGCAGTGTTGGCAAAGGCAAAATTTTTTCTAAGATTGATTTGAAGAATGCATATTTGCAAATACCTGTTGAAGAACAAAGTCAAGAGTTTTTAGTTATTAATACACACAAAGGAATGTATAAATACAAGAGGTTGCCCTTTGGCTTGTCCTCTTCTCCTGGTATTTTTCAAAGATTTATTTCACAGATCTTATGTAATATTGATGGTGTTGCTGCATATATGGATGATATAGTTGTCAGTGGTGAAACTAAAGATGAGCATGATGAGAGACTCAAGAAAGTTTTAAATGTGTTGCAATCTCATAATGTACAGATAAATAAGAGTAAAACAGTTTTAAATATGGAATGTATTGAATATTTAGGTTACTGTATATCAAGTGAAGGAATAAAACCATCCCCAAAGAAGGTTAAAGCAATTTTGGATGCTCCTTGTCCTACCTCAGTAGCAGAGGTCCACTCATTTTTAGGGATGATTACATTTTACTGTAGATTTATTAAGAATTTTTCAACTAAATCAGCTCCATTGTATGATTTACTGAAAAAAGGTGCCAAGTTTGAATGGACAAAGATTGAACAGAATGCATTTAAATGTCTTAAACAAGATTTTGTAGACTCTAAAGTATTAGTAAATTTTGATGGGTCATATCCCTTGATTGTAGAAGTTGATGCTTCACCTGCTGGTGTAGGATGTGTGTTATTGCAAAAGGTCAATGGAGTAGAAAGACCTATTTATTTTGCAAGTAAGAAATTGAGTAGTGCTGAGATGAAATATTCACAGTTGGATAAAGAAGGATTGTCTTTGATTTTCGCTGTCAAAAGATTTAGATATTTTCTTTTGGGTAGAAAATTTATGGCCAGAACGGACCATAAACCACTTTTAGGATTGTTTGGTAAAGATAAGCCAATTCCTCAGAATGCCAATTCTAGGATACAATGATGGGCTTTGTTACTTTCTCAATATGACTTTGATCTAGTGCATAAACCTGGAAAGGAAAATGTTATTGCCGATGCACTTAGCCGTCTTCCAGTAGAAGATGAAATTCAGTCTGGGATTCCTGCTGAGTATGTAAGATTAGTGGAATTGCTTGATTTTGATGAAATTTCTTATAAGGTAATTAGACAATATAATAAGAAAGATAAAGTGATGTCTCAGTTAATTAATTGTCTAAGATTTGGTTGGTCTAAAGAAAATAATTTGTTACTCATGGAATATGGTAATGTTAAAGATGAATTGTCTCTTCATAATGATGTAGTGTTATACAGGAATCGTATTGTAATACCTGTAGAGTTGAGGTGTAAGATATTGACTCATTTACATAATGGTCACAATGGAATAAATGCCATGAAAGCAGAGGCTAGGAAATGGGTTTGGTGGCCAAAGATTGACCAAGACCTTGCAGAGATGACAAAGAATTGTAATATTTGTTTTAAGAATTATAAACAACCACCAGCTAATACTTTGTCATGGCCTAATACGGGAAAACCATGGTCTAGGGTCCATATGGACTATGCAGGTCCTATTGATGGTAAATATTTTCTAATTGTCATTGATTCTTATAGTAAGTTCTTAGATATACAGTTCTCTAGTTCTGCAACATCTGGTGTCACTATAAATCACCTAAGGAAAGTATTTTCTAATTTTGGCTTGCCAGACATGATAGTGTCAGATAATGCTCCTAATTTTGTATCACAGGAAATGAAGGTGTTTTTGCAAAAGAATGGTATAAAACATGTTTGTCCTGCCCCTTATCATCCAGCCTCTAATGGTCTTGCAGAAAGAGCTGTAAGGACATTTAAGGAGGGTTTAAGGAAATTTAAAGAGGGAGATTATACTACTAGAGTTTGTCGTTTTCTTTATAACTATAGAAGAACTGTACATTCTGCTACAGGAAAAGCTCCTGCAGAGATTATGTTTAATAGAAATTTCAGAGGTACTGTAGATGTAAAGCTGAAAGAAAGTAAAGAATTTAATGATAGTCTTTCAAATGAAGAAAACATGTACAAAGTTGATGATGCTGTGTTTGCACGTAACTATGGTAAAGGTCCACTATGGGTGGAAGGTAGAATTGTAGAAGTATTGGGTTTAAGAAATTATAGAGTGCAAGTACATTGTTCAGGGAATATGATATGGAAAAGACATTCTGATCAATTGATGCATAGATATTTTGGAGATTTCAATCAGTCTAATAATGAAATGTTGAATAATGATTATGATAATCCTGTTGTAAGTGAAATTGAAGCTGATAATCCTGTTGTAACAAGTGTTCCTAGTGAATTAACAACCAATTCTAATATTATAGAAACAAATGGTGTACCTTCAAGAGATGTAAGTAATAGTGCATGTGACGAGTTACCTATACAGACTCCAGTAGTGAGAAGGTCTCAGAGAAATATCAAGCCCCCTGATCGTCTTAATTTGTAAATAGTGTTTTGAACTCCTTATATAGAATTTTCATGTGTGCCTTGTTTTAAGAAGTTGATGATTTATTTTTTATATGTGATGTATTGCAAATTCTAGGGGAAAGGAATGTTATGATATAAGTGATCTAATCCTTTATTTATAATAAGGTTATTCCCTTTATCGCACCTCTTTAGTTTTCATTGTACTTCTACCCGTTGTTGGTTTCTAATGTTTATATTGATTGAGCCGACTGGCACCCATCTTGCAACAATAAACTGGAAGCCATGATATACGCTCATTATTAATACAAACCTTTACATGCACTTTACAATTTCTTAAACCCAATACTTCTACAATTCTCCCTTCCACCCATAGTGGACCTTTACCATAGTTACGTGCAAACACAGCATCATCAACTTTGTACATGTTTTCTTCATTTGAAAGACTATCATTACATTCTTTACTTTCTTTCAGCTTTACATCTACAGTACCTCTGAAATTTCTATTAAACATAATCTCTGAAGGAGCTTTTCCTGTAGCAGAATGTACAGTTCTTCTATAGTTATAAAGAAAACGACAAACTCTAGTAGTATAATCTCCCTCTTTAAATTTTCTTAAACCCTCCTTAAATGTCCTTACAGCTCTTTCTGCAAGACCATTAGAGGCTGGATGATAAGGGACAGGACAAACATGTTTTATACCATTCTTTTGCAAAAACACCTTCATTTCCTGTGATACAAAATTAGGAGCATTATCTGACACTATCATGTCTGGCAAGCCAAAATTAGAAAATACTTTCCTTAGGTGATTTATAGTGACACCAGATGTTGCAGAACTAGAGAACTGTATATCTAAGAACTTACTATAAGAATCAATGACAATTGGAAAATATTTACCATCAATAGGACCTGCATAGTTCATATGGACCCTAGACCATGGTTTTCCCGTATTAGGCCATGACAAAGTATTAGCTGGTGGTTGTTTATAATTCTTAAAACAAATATTACAATTCTTTTACACTCTCATCCTTCCTTTTTTTTCTTTGTTGGAAGGCTAGCAAACTTCTGTGATAAGAAGGCTTAACAATAAAATGACCTTTCAATAACTGAACCAAGTCTGCATAAGACTTTGAGGGGCAAATCAGGAGCACAAAGATTGCCTAAAACACTAAAAACATCAGTACCCAAAAGCACATAGCTAAGCTTGCAAAAGTTCAAAGACATGCCACGAAACTGGTGCCAGAAATACGCAATCTCAGTTATGATGAGAGGCTGAGGGAATTAGACTTACCATCACTCGAAGCTAGAAGAGTGAGGGGGGATATGGTGACAGTCTTTAAATTCCTTCATGGTTATGATAGAGTGGATAGGGATCGATATTTTGATATGGCTGGCTCTAGAACTAGAGGTCATAGTTTGAAGCTTGGTAAGAAAACTTCTTTGCAGGATGTAAGAAAATACTTTTTCAGTGTAAGAGTAGTTGATAATTGGAATTGGCTAAGCGAGGAGGTAGTTAATGCTATCTCAGTCCATAGTTTTAAGGACAGGTATGATAAGTATCACTAAGTATAAAATGGAACCGATCAGGAGACGGGAAGATACGAGCTTTGGGCTCTTTCCCGTAAACACAATTAGGTAATCACACAAGCAGGAGATTTTTTTTCTCGTCAGCCTCAGTGACATTTAAATGACTAAAATGTGCCTCTAATAGGCTTAGCCATAATTCCAAGGAAATTTTCGATGGATTAAAACAATCAATTCTAATCTGATTCAACGACGACGACATTGCGGACCTATTCTGTAATATTACCAGTTTCCACAAACACTTAGGCTAATGTAGCACCCAAACAACCGACAATTCGATATGCTAGGGTAGCAAAAACGTATGCTAGGCTTGAAGAAACATGCGCCCAAAACTGCAGCAACATCATACAGGGCACCTAGGCTTAAATCCAACACTAGCCTAGTCGAGGTGAATCATACAGCATCAATCCAGGATCCAATTAGGCATAACCATGGTAGCCTAATCCCGGCGTCGGCCAAACATTTGGCACCTACCAGAAATCTTGCAAGGCGAATCTATTTAAGCCAGTAATATAACCAAACTCGAGAGGTTTCCCATATCCATGGTGGGTTCACTCGTCGCCAAATGTAAAGGTTTGTACTAATAATGAGCATATATCATGGCTTCCAGTTTATTGTTGCAAGATGGGTGCCGGTCGGCTCAATCAATATAAACATTAGAAACCAACAACGGGTAGAAGTACAATGCAAACAAAAGAGGTGCGATAAAGGGAATAACCTTATTATAAATAAAGGATTAGATCACTTATATCATAACAGCTGCAAAGAGAAATATATGCCAGTATGTGACACGTGTTAAAATTGTTCTCCGTTCTTCTTCAAATTGTGTGTGTAGGACACAAAGCTCGGTCAGCTCAAGCACCGTGCAAAAGGCATGGCTTTTTCGCGAGGTCGACAGATCGGTTCCATTTCAGGACCGAGAGTTTAAGCAGTTTACTGGAATGGTACTGCTGTGGCTTGACACCACAGTAGGGGGTTGGGGCTTGCACCGGCTGACGCCCGCCAGAGCAGGGGCGATGCCTCTGATAGGAGGGCTAAAACCGCAAACTTTAACTCTTTAAACCTGAACCCATGTGTCCCGTCTAAACTTCTCAAAGGATATTTTGATCTGCTTTACCTATTTGAGCACACGGGATATCCATGATCATAGCACTCCCACACATATATTATTCATTAACAATGTATAACTAAATGCATTCAGCATTTACGGGTTATGCATTTTGCAAATTCCAATTATCTACTGTTCTTACACTAAAAAGTTGCTTCTTTATAACTTACAAGATTGTTTCCTTACGAATATTCAAACAATGACATCTACTACTAGAACTACTCATATCAAGGAATCGAACTATATCAATTGTATTAAAACCATGGCGGAATTTAGAAATCGTTAGCAAGTCTATTTCTTCTATCTTCAAAGCTTAGAATTATGATCTCTAGTTCTAGATTAAGTATCGCAACCAATCAAAAGCACTGCTCTATGTATCACAATTAGTCTCAAATCGAATGTGGTAGACATAGATACGTTGGAGCTGGGGGACTAAGGCTAGATGAACATCCTAACACAACGCCATAGCATCAAACCCACGGTAGTCAATTTCCGACATCGGTGCTACTCCGAAACCCTGTCGTGCACTCCCGAATTAACCAAATTCTACTGACAACATTAATAAAAGATAAACCTGTCAAGTACTTGTTTAAATATCTCTTTTGGAGTTAACAAATACCCTTTTTCATACTATTTATTTTTGTTCCATTCTTCTTGTCTTCTTTCCCAGGTGACTGTCCAACTCACAATTCAGAACCGGCAAGCTCAGGTCGAGGTCGTGCCCTCTGCATCAGCACTGCTCATAAGGGCTCTCAAGGAGCCACATCGCGATAGGAAGAAAGTAAGACATAATCATATAACTACTTTCCTTCAGTTATGCATGTGTACAGAAATCTAATATATATATATATATATATATATATATATATATATATATATATATATATATATATATATATATATATATATATATATATATATAGAGGTTAGCAAAGGCATGCACTCAGCGTAAGGATTACATCTGCCAAAACAAGTCCTTCGCAAGAAGGCAACCGTCCTAGCCCTTCGTTGATAAGGGAGTTCGTGACGTAAAACCGGAACCGGAAAAAAAAAAAAAAAAAAAATATATATATATATATATATATATATATATATATATATATATATATATATATATATATATATATGCTCGATAATAATAATAATAATAATAATAATAATAGCGTCCGCCACTCTGAGGCAGCAGGTCGAGGGTTCGCGCCTCGTCAAGGATTGAGGTTAGTAAGGGCATACACTCAGGGTAACGATTACATCTGTCAAAACAAGTCCTTGGCAAGAAGGCAACCGCCCTAGCCCTTAGTAGAAAAGGGGGTTCGTGACGTAAAAACCGAATAATAATAATAATAATAATAATAATAATAATAATAATAATAATAATAATAATAATAATAATAATAATCCAGCGCTGATACACTAAGTAAATACACATTACTTATGAGCACCTGAATCAATTTTGATAAATTCTTTGTATTCAATTCCATGTACGTTTGTAAATTGCCCACCGTAGGTCAAGCACGTAAAACATAACGGCAACGTGAGTTTTGAGGAGGTGATCAACATTGCCCGTATCATGAGACCTCGATCCATGGCCAAAACTATGGCAGGAACGGTCAAAGAGATCTTAGGTACAGCCCTAAGCGTTGGCTGCACCGTAGACCAACAGAGTCCCAGAGATATGCAGGAAGCTGTAGACAATGGCGAAGTGGAAGTTCCCGATGAATAAATTTATCGTTTGACATCGGTGTCAGGTAATGATTTTGTCTATCATATTTATCGTCTTTTTCATCCTCACACATTTAGGTATATTCCTCCTGTGTTCAATTACAATCAACAACAACTTAACACTTAAAGCCTTCCTCAAATGTAAAGATTCAACATCAGTCACACACTGAAATGACACGTATCTAGCAAGAGTTTCTCCCAAAGGGTTCTTCTTCTTCTTCTTCTTTTCTTTTTCTTCTAAAAGGTAGGGGTTGGCATCCTATCCACCCTGTCAAAGGGTTATCTTGAAACTGCTTAATTCCTGCTTTATATATATATATATATATATATATATATATATATATATATATATATATATATATATATATATATATATATATATATATATATATATATATATATATATATATATATATATATATATATATATATATATATATATATATATATATATATATATATATATATATATATATATATATATATATATATATATATATATAAAAACTTCATTAAATTTTCAGTAATGATAACCTTGCCAGCTGCCCCTTGAAGGCATTATATAATTTTGTAATGTGTACCACTTTCAATTGCTGTACCAATAAGAATGAATTTCAGATGTTAAGAAATAAAAAGATTCATGATCAGTGACAGCAAGAAAGGAGACAGTAACGAACGAAAGTTATTAATTCACATATACCAACGTTATCAACAAACATTAATGCTAAATCTAGTTAGGCCGAAGTAAGTCAGTTCACAATCAGCATTGTAGGCCTATTCTCGTAGCTGAGCTCTTGGCACTGTATGTTTTGTCAAAGGCACGCAATGTCTTATTGTGCCACTTGAGTTACTCGCACTCACTGATTCAGGGCATTCATCACTGGAAGACAATGGCAGCTTCTATCTCCACTTTTTTTTTATGAGTGTGACACCGGGACAGGCAAAAAACTGCCCTCAACAACGAAGGCCCGGGCACGAGAAAACATGAAGACGAAGGAAAAGAAAAAGCTTATGAACAAGTCAGAGATGAGGTTTTGATACACAAAGGAAAAGGACAGACTGGAAAAAAATAGTCAAAGTACTAAGGACCTAGATATGTGGGGGATTAGGACCTGAGATGACGATAGATCTGCTTTTTGAAGGAAGATAGATCATAAGACTTTTAATTATTAAAATTTCGTGGAGACATAAATACAACTTTTCATCGTGCTGCGTCAATATCACTTGAATATCAAATGGAAATCAGCTTTATTTAAAGTAAAGGGAAAAAATACATACATATATACATAGTAAGGGCTGCATACACTCTCATAGAATATGTAAGGCTAGCCTTCAGACACACAGACAAAGAAACGTTCAGAAATATTTATGTAACTTATGTAAGGCCAAAACTCGAATATGCAGCACCCTTTTGGAATCCACACCTGAAAAAGCTTATAAATAAGCTATAGAAACTTCAGAGACATGCTACGAAACTGGTGCCAGATATACACGCTTTCAGTAATGAGAAGAGGCTAAGGGAATTAAACTTACTATCACTTGAAGCAAGAAGAATGAGGGGGTATGGTGACGGTTTTTAAATTCCTTCATGGTTTTGATAGAGTGGATAGGGATCGGTATATTGATATTGATGGATCTAGAACTAGAGGTCATAGTTTGAAGCTTCGTAAGAGCTTCTTTGCAGGATGTAAGGAAATACTTTTTTTTAGTGTAAGAGTCGTTGATGACTGGAATTCGCTAAGCGAGGAAGTAGTTACTGCTAACTGCATTCATAGTTTTAAGGACAAATATGATAAGTATCTTCAAGTATAAAAAAAAAAAAAAACGAACCGACCAGGAAACGGGCAGTTACGAGGATAGGGCTCTCTCCCGTAAAGACAATTCGGTAAATACAATTAGGTAATTACATACATAGATATACAATGGCCGTAACCTCGCATGTAAGGTGGATGGCCGAGTCAAGCACACACATTCATTGGAAGCCAAACATGCCTCGAACATTCCTCTCAGCTCCTTGGGGATAAAGGGTTGACACGATTTCCTCACCACCCTGCTTGGGTCACCCAGAGGGTAAGTGAGCAAGGCTCTTCTGCTGTGAAGCCAGGGGAAAATTTTATTGGATACAAGCTTCGTTTGTTGAAGTTCCCTTTCTCGCTATCACTGTGGACGAACCCTGTTTTTGAAATAATAATTTGTCAAAAAAAAAAAAGTTTAAAACTTTTATGAAATCTCTTGCAACAGCAGTTTCCATCACTGCCGCCGGGGAGAAAACCTCGATACAAAATCTTTAAAAAGAAAATTCTTCCAGTTATAATTACATAATCGCTCTCAGTACCTTGCATGCCATCTATGTTGGTGTCTCATAATTTTATTTTATTACTTTCAGGCAAAGTTGAGAAAAATAAAGGTATCATTGTCTTTAGAGTTATTTTCTTTTACCCTAAATCATGGATACACGGAGACCTTGCACTAGTTCAAAGATTTGCATCGATAAAAGGTATTTGAACACTGATGTTGATTGTTGTAGTTCTTCTTCTCCAAGTCACAATACAAGACAGCAGAGAGAAGAAAGACAGACTGCTTTCAATCAAATTTTTTCTGGCAATAAAATCAACATCAAAGTAGTTTCTGAACCACCAAAATGAGCAATTTCAGCTATCTCAAGGGGAGACCTATATTGTCAGATACCTTGACATGTTCGATTGCCATTTATTTATTGACTTATTTACTTTATCGCTCTTGCTAAAAACTGCAAACTAGGGCTAGTGCATGCTGGGGGGGGGGGTTGATTTGATACAGTCCAACATGAAGTCTTATTAAGAAGCTTCAGATTATGGTAAGAATAAGTGGCAATGTTTTGAAAGGATAAAAGCACATTTAGAAGGAAGGGAGCAGACAATTTGAGTAAGACATGCCGTGTCTGACTGAATAAATGTTAGCAGTGGGGTTCTGCAGGATTCATTATTAGGGCCACTTCTGTTCCTTTCATGCTAAATTATCTACAAGGGAATGGAAATGGAGTCTTAAATATATTTGCAAATAACACAAAGACTGTGATAAGAGTAAAATGAAAAAAAAAACATAGGCAGAGAACTTCAAGAAGACATTAATAATATACATGAGTGGTCTGATAAGTGGTATATGAGATTCAGTACTTCAAAATGCAAAGTAATGAGAATGGACAGAAGTCCAAGATGACCCACTTATACGTACTCTATAGGAAATAAAGGAACTTCAAGAATGCGAGAAGGAAAGAGATTAAGGAGTCAATATATTGTACACATATGGGTGACTTTGTGGCGCAAGGACAATGAAATATAAATATTTGCATGACTTATGTAAGGCCTAAGCTTGCATGCACAGCATTGAATCCGCTCCTTAAAATATTTCAACATATTGAAGAAAGTTCAATATATGCTACAAAATTGGTGATAGAGATGCAAATCTCAGTAATAAGGAAAGATTGATGGAGCTACACTTATTTCCAATCGAAGCTAGAAGATACTATTTTTAAATATCCTTTATGGTATTGACATAATGGACAAAGAACGATATTTTGTTATGGTTTGAAACTCAGTAAAAATCTTCTTTGAATGTTAAGAGGCATTGCTTTTTAGTGCAAAAATCATTGATGATTGGAAGTCGCTTAGCGAGGAAACAGTAAGTGCTACATGCGTCCGTAGTTTTAAGGACATAATTGATAATCATTGAATATAAAAATGGAACCGGCCACGAGACGGGGAGTTACGAGCAAATGGGTAATTACATACATACATACATACATGACAAGGAAAAAAGACGATAAATGTCTTATTGCAACAGGAAAAGAAGAAGAGAATTGCATCAAATAACACCCGGAAAGTTGTGCTGGTCTTGAGTGGCTGAAGTCAACGTGTCCAGTTGATGAAGGGTAAATAGTTTATATTTCCGCCTTTAGAAACAAATATAGTTAACATACGAGCATTAGGCAATCACCTAATTGTAATTATCTAATTTTTCTTACGGAAAAGAACCCTGTGCTTGTTGTACCTCCCCGTCTTCTGGCCAGTTCCATTTTTGTACCCTGTAACGTGTTAGTATGTGTGTTTGTGTATGTACATGAGCCTTGAGTTCAGTTACTGGTAAAAGGATTTTTTTTTTTTTTACAAAGGAAGTTTTGTAATAATCTACCGCGACAGATATTAAGGTATTGTTTCTTCTTTAAAATGAATATGTGATATTTATTCGACAGCTATTTAAAGTAGTTTTTATACTGTGTCTAATTTTTGCACGTGGTGTAACTCATAACTACTAGAGGTAAGTTTAGTTCAGTGCGATTATCGCTCAACGATGATCGTTCATGGCTCAACGATGATCGTCAAACGATTGTCCAGAACACTAATTGAGCCATGAACGATCATCGTTGAGCGATAATCGCACCGAGCAAAAACGTACCTTAACGAGTATGATTCATTATATGACAATAGGTATAATACAAAAAGAATATATTTTTAACGATTTTTTTTTTACTTTTATAATAATAAGGGTTAGACCATACTCCATATCCTTTATATTTAAACGAATATAAGTAAGTTAAATTAAGTTTTGAGATATAGTAACGTTAGTAATATATATATATATATATATATATATAATATATATATATATATATATATATATATATATATATATATATATATATATATATATATATATATATATATATATATATATATCTTCTTGCCTATTCTCATCACTTCACAATTTGAAGCAAAAGATCTCATTTTCCACTTATCTGGGCACACTATAAGATAATTAAGGTCTTTCTGAAGTGCTTTACCACTATTTGCCTTTTTTCTACTCTCTTGACATTTTCTCGTCATCTGCAAATCCATTTTAAAATCCATTTACAGTCTCTGCCAGGAAACAGAAGTGGTCCTACAACCAGTCCATGTGGAACTCCACTGTCAACCTTTTCTCCAATTTTACACAGCATGTTTCACTTTGACTCTAAACTCTCTTTTCTCTGAATAAGTCCTTGTTAATGAAACATATTGCTACGTAGCCTATTCTTCTAATTACTTGAAACTTCATGATGGATCTTTCAAGTGGGATTAAATCAGAGGTCTTCCAAAAATCTAAGAGAATGTAATTGGCTCATATTTCTCTTTCATGTAAGATCAGGCTTACTTCATCATAAAACTTCTGAGGAAGTGTTAAAAACACTCCATGTGAATAAACATATGCTTTCCCAGTAGTTTCTCCATAATATTGCAAACTATGCTAGTTAATGAAGCTGGCATGTAGTTAAGAGATGTCTCTCTTGAATTTTTTTTAGAGATAAATCCAATATGTTTGGTGGTATGGGGAATTGCACCAGCTCTTTATCCCCAAGGAGGTAATAGGAATGATTAAGGAATATTAGCTCCGAATGAATGTGCGCTAAGACTCGGTCAGCCATCTTACAAGAGGGATTACCTAATTGTGTTTACGGGAAAGAGCCCAAAGCTCGTATCTTCCCGTCTCCTGATCGGTTCCATTTTAGACTTAGTGATACTTATCATACCTGTCCTTAAAACTATGGATTGAGATAGCATTAACTACCTCCTCGCTTGGCCAATTCCAATTATCAACTACTCTTACACTGAAAAAGTATTTCCGTACATCCTGCAAAGAAGTTTTCTTACGAAGCTTCAAACTATGACCTCTAGTTCTAGAGCCAGCCATATCAAAATATCGATCCCTATCCACTCTATCATAACCATGAAGGAATTTAAAGACTGTCACCATATCCCCCCTCACTCTTCTAGCTTCGAGTGATGGTAAGTCTAATTCCCTCAGCCTCTCATCATAACTGAGATTGCGTATTTCTGGCACCAGTTTCGTGGCATGTCTTTGAGCTTTTTCAAGCTTAGCTATGTGCTTTTTCAAGTGCGGATTCCAAAAGGGGGCTGCATATTCGAGTTTTGGCCTCACATAGGTTACATAAATATTTCTGAACATTTCCTTGTCCATGTGCCTGAAGGCTACCCTTACATTTGATAAGAATGCATATGCTGCCCTTACTATGCCATTTATATGTATTTCTGGAGATAAATCTGCGAGTATGTTTACTCCTAGATCTCTCTCATTTTCTGTCTCTTGAAGTTGTACTCCAGCCACCGAGTAGTCAAGCTTGGGCCTTCTTGCACTTGTACCCATTCTCATTACCTTACATTTTGAAGTATTGAATTTCATTAGCCACTTTTCTGACCACTCATACAGATTATTTAGATCTTCCTGAAGTTCTCTACCATTGTTCTCGTTTTTTACTTTCTTCACAATCTTTGCATCATCTGCAAACATATTCATGAATGAATTTACAGACTCTGGTAGGTCATTTACATATACAAGGAACAAAAGTGGCCCTAAAACTGAACCCTGTGGAACTCCACTACTAACTCTTCTCCATTCAGACACTGAGTGTCTTACTCTAACCCTCTGTTCCCTTCCTTCTAAGTAAGTTTTTATCCATTCCAAAACATTTCCACCTATTCTAGCCATTGATTGCAGCTTCCTAATAAGTCTCCCATGTGGAACCGTGTCAGACGCTTTCTGGAAGTCTAGGAATATGCAATCTAACCAGCCCTCTCTTTCCTGTAAGATTTGGCTTACCTCATAATAAAATTCTAATAAGTTTGTTACTGTTGATCTACCTTCTCTGAAGCCATGTTGCCTCACTGACAAAAAGTTGAAGGATTCCAAGTGAAGAGAGATATGTTTCCTTAGTAGTTTCTCCATAACTTTGCAAACTATGCTGGTCAAGGAAACTGGTCTATAGTTCAGAGCCGTATCCCTCCTTCCCTTTTTGAAGATAGGTATCACATTTGCTTGTTTCCAGCATCTTGGAATCTCCCCCGACTCCAGTGACTCCTTAAATATGATACTTAGTGCCACTGATATTGTGTTTGCGCATTTTTTAAGCACATGAGGGGATATGTCATCAGGACCTGTAGCTTTATGAACTTCTAAATCCATCAGCACTTTGCATACCTCTGTGGCTGTAAGGTTGATGTTCTCTAATACCGGCCCTTGAGCTTCTATCACTGCAATCTGAGGGGGTGGGGTATTTTCTACTGTAAATACTGACTGAAACTCCTTGTTCAATTCTTTGCAGATCTCTTCATCCGTCTCAGTGATGCTTCCATCCGCTCTCTTTAGCCTTAAAACCTGTTCTTTTACCTTCAGTTTTCCGCTGATAAAGCTGTGGAAAAGCTTGGTATTTTCTTTAGCCTTCCTGGTGATGTTCCTCTCATAGTCTCTCTCTGCCTCTCTCCTTTTACTTAGGTAGTCATTTCTTGTTCTTTTGTAGGTTTGCCAGGCATTTATGTTTTTTCTCCTCCTATACCTTTTCCAGCATTTGTCTCTCCACTCCTTAGCTCTTTTACACCCATTATCGAACCATTTCTCTCTGGCATGAATTACACCTACTTTGGTGACAGGTATGCAGCAATCTACTATCTTCCCATATTTCTCACAAAAGATGTCATACATTTCTTGTACAGATTTGTTGTAAAATAAGGTTCTCCAGTCAACAGCTGCAAAAAGCTCATTCATTTTGATGTAATCTCCTTTCGGATAGTTCCTCCTCATGTCCTCAGTGCCTCTACTCTCAGGAAGAATATCTTCAGTGATATACTCCATCAACAACACACAGTGGTCACTCTTTCCAATTGGTGGTTCATACTCAATATTTTCAATATCCAACATATTATCTGTGAACACTAGATCAAGTAGTGATGGCTCATCCCCACCCCTGGCCCTTGTTGGTTCCATTACATGTTGGTGTAGGAAATTCCCTTGTATGCAATCTAGGAATCTTGCCCTGAATGAGTCCTCACCACTGTGTGGGTCAAGATTTATCCAATCTATCTCTTTATGATTAAAGTCTCCCATAATCAAAATCCTACATTTTTTTTCCCGTGCCATGTTAACAACTGAGTTTATGACTTCAATAGTACCTATATGACTTTCCTCATAAACTTCAAGCCTATTTTGGTTCCTTGGTGGGTTGTATACAACAGTTATTATAATGCTCTCTGACCCAGTATTTATGCGAACAACAAGAAATTCCTTGAACTCACTTTCTATAGCCAAGTTTATTTCTTCAACTTGAATCCTTTCACTTATGAGCAGTGCTATCCCTCCACCAGTCCTCTCAAATCTTTCAACCCTTAGTATTCTGAAGCCCTTAGGAAAAACTGTGACACTGTTTATGTCCTCACTCAACTTAGTCTCTGTAATTGCTACTATATCTGCCTTACTGTTGTGAATCCTATCTTTTAATTCTACTGCCTTACCAGCTAATCCATCAGCATTTGTGTATAACAATCTTAATGAGGCCCCATCCCCTGATCTTCTGTCATTATCTTTATCTCCCCTTTGTCTGGAAGAACTCTGTAACGAAAATTTTTCTTCTCTTCTTCATTTCTTTCATCATTTAACCTTCTTGCCTCTAGCAACAAGTTTTTGATCTTTCCCATCTCTTCCTGTGTTCTGTATCGTCTAATGAACACTTCTTTGAATTCTTGAAGATCTTTTAGACTTTTTTTTCTCAACAGTATTTCCCTACATGTTTCCCCTCTCTCAAAGGTTACTTTTGTTGGTCTCGGCTTTCCTTCCCTCGAATATTTACCTAGTTGGTGTATGTTTACAATATCCTCAGGACCACAAACTACTCCAAGCTTTCTTATCAGGTCTACAACCCTAGCTTTATTTTCTTCAAGTCTCCCCTGCCATGTTGGCTCCTGGGATTCACTTATGCCTGAGATTACCACTGTCTTCTCCTTATCAAGTGCCTGTCTGATGAGTGGGTTTGCCCTTTCCATCACAACGTCTTTCATTTTTTCGATTACTGTCTCTTTATAGTCAACTGTTTGTATGTTTTCCAGTGCCACCACCTTTACAGCCTCTTTTACTGCCACATTCCCCTTTAGTGCATCAGCAAAGGAAGTTTTCATGGCATCATTTTCCATATTCAGCTCCTGGAACTCTTTTCTGAACTGTTCAATGTTTTCCTTAATCTGGACATTCCAAGCAGCAATCTCGTCTCTCTCAGAAGAGAGCAGTGAACTAACATCTAATTCCTTTAGGTTGTCATTCAGCTGTTTGTTTTTATCTTCTTGTTTAGAAATTCTAGATTCTAGTTGACTCTTTTCCCCTTCCAGCTTCTTTATTCTTTTTTCTAGTTCCTTTCTCTCCTGCCCTTGTGCCTTATTTGCTTCCTTCAAAGATCTTATTTGCTCTCTGAGTGTTTCATTCTCTTTCATTTCTCCATCCATATTCCGAATTTTATCATCAAGGATCATGGTCAATGTATGTGTGTAATGTATGTATGTACTATGTTAGTATGTTAGCAGCATCTCTGTATCTCTCCACAGGCCTGTGGTTCTCCAGTACTTATTCAAAACGCTGCAAGTAATAGTACAGTATATTTCTTAAGTAAGTATGGGGAAATATAATAGGCCCACGATTTTACGAGCATCTGTCTATCATTTTACAAGCATCTAGTTCCAATTATGCAGTACTGTACATATTTCTGTAGTTGAAAAGACAATTTTTTTTTTGAGTGATTCTGGCCTCTATTCTCTCACCTTTGCAATATATATGAGGCCTAACCTTTCCATGTATAAACTCCATAATAAATATTCTTTTTATATTCTTAGATTCTTTTTATATCTAATTTTTTAACATCCTGCAACCAGTTCCTAATTTCATTCTGCTCCTCTTTTGTAATCTAAAGTTAAAGTAAATAATGTTCTGTAATCCTTGAATTATTGTAATTTTTACCACCTTCAGTGATTCATTTGTGAGTTCCCCATATTATAGATAATATTTACCTTGGTTTACTCCCAAGCTAATATTGGCAATAATATTTACAACATACAATACTCTCAAATTTTGTAAAAGATCTGAAGCACTACCCAGTGCCATTGACCCCTTTCTAATGTCACGCTAACTTTCAAGATATGCAAATGTCCTTGCCTGATATCATAAAAGATGTCTCCCTCTTAAGTGCCTGTTTGATCTAAATATCAATAATCTCAGTCGCAACCCAGTTATTTTTTTTTACTATCACCTTTTTCCTAGTAATAATATATACCTACATTTTCCATTACAAACCTCTTTTACTGCTTCCTTGACTGTCATATTACTTTTCATGACAAGGGAATGTGTTTGTAATAGTCATGTGTTTTGTATTTAGTTCCTTAAAGTTTTTTAAGCTGTTCAACATTTTCTTTTACATTGCAATGGGTCTATTTGAAGCTGTTCAACATTATCCTTTATTTAAACCTGTTGATGAGTCCTTTTGAAGCTGTTCAGCATTCTCTTTTTTGGGACATTCCAATGTTACCCTTTGAATCTGTTCAACATTCTCCTTTTTTTTTGACATTCCAATGAACAACTTTGAAACTGTTCAACACTCACATATCTGAAAATTCCAATTAGTCTGAAATTGTTCAACATTTTCCTTTTTTGGGCACTCCAATGAGTTTCTTTGCAGTTGTTCACCATTCTCCAGTATTTGGACATTCTAATGACTCTCGTTTTAGCTGTTCAGCATTCTCCTTTCTTGAAAAATTCCAATGTACTATTTCATCCCTTCCAGAAGATATCAAAGCACTCAACTCACATAGCATATGAGGTCTAGTTTATAGAAATAATTCTTATGTTATCTTCAAAACTTACAAATACTGAACCTGGGGCTGTAACTTAGATATATATTTCAGATCTTCGCAATTGATTGGTATGGCAATAAGGAACGCTGTCAGACGCTGGACCGTGACAGTACTGATGACATCTGCATCGCTGTTACTTGTTATTGTACTTGACAGACACACTGGCATGCTTACTCCTCGCCGTTATTTACTTCTTCAGTTCAGATATCATTCACTCAAAAATACAGGTGAGATATGACCTCTAGTTATTAGATTCAACATATATATATATATATATATATATATATATATATATATATATATATATATATATATATATATATATATATATATATATATATATATATATATATATATATATATATATATATACTGTATATATATATATATATATATATATTTTTATTAAATAATGAGCTTAGCCTATGAGTAAATAATATAATTTTGATATGTGGGATATATATATATATATATATATATATATATATATATATATATATATATATATATATATATATATATATATATATATATATATATATATATATATATATATATATATATATATATATATATATATATATATATATATATATATATATATATATATATATATATATATGATAATGATGATGATTCGGTTTTACCTCTCGAACTCCCCTTTCTACTAAGGACTAGGACGGTTGCCTTCTTGCGAAGGACATGTTTTGGCAAATGTAATCGTTACCCACAGTGTATGCCCTTACTAACCTCAGTCCGTGACGGGGCGCGAACCCTCGACCTGCCGACACAGAGTCGCAGACGCTACCATTTAACCACGGAGACTACATATATATATATATATATATATATATATATATATATATATATATATATATATATATATATATATATATATATATATATATATATATATATATATATATATAATTATTTTCATATAAAATATTCAATACTTGTAAGTCCCAGTCCTGGTTAGCTTAAGTTTAGATTCACTGACACATCTTCTCTTTAAAAAAAAAAAAAAAAAAAAAAAAAAAAAAAAAATATATATATATATATATATATATATATATATATATATATATATATATATATATATATATATATATATATATATATATATATATATATATATATATAATTATTTTCATAAAACATATTCAATACTTGTAAGTCCCAGTCCTGTTTAGCTTAAGTTTGGATTCACTGACACATCTTCTCTTAAAAGTATGAATGCTTTTAAAATTTTACTTTACCCTACTTGGTGAATTCCAATTATCAACAATTCATACTATCTGATAAAAAGAATTTCCTTATTCAAAAGCGAATATCAAAAGAATACCGACATATTCAAGTATAGACTGCACATTATTAGTGCAATTACTTCAAATAATTTCTTGATCCTTATATCTAAAGGCTACCTTTGTATATGATTAAATATATATGCTGCCTCTACTATAGCATTTGTATGCATTTCTGGAGCTGATCTGCCAATACACTGACCCCTAGATCTCTTTCACTCTAAGATTTTTCAAGTTTCTCTCTTACTGGATATCTAACCATAGAGTGCTTAATCTCAATATCCATTTATCTGACGTCTTGTAGAATAACAAGGCCTTTTTGAAGTTCTCCACCACATTTGTGGTCTTTTTATTCTCTTCACAATTATTTGCATCATATGAAAACACATTGGTAGATATTCACATATACAAGGAACAGAAGTGACCTAAAAATAACCCCATTGGAACCGCACTGCTAACCTTCCCCTAGCCAGATCCTGCATGCATTGCACTGCTCCTCTTCTCTCTCCATATGAATACATTTTTATCCATTCCAAGATATATCCACGTCCTATTAGGCCTTAGATTTACTTCACTCTAATATTCATCAACCTCCTCTCATGCAATTCTATACATAATTGTGGGTCTTCTTGCATTATTTCACATTCTAATTACCATACATGATTAAGTATTGAACCTCAACAGTCTCTTACCATGTTTTCATATTTTACTCATTTCACACTGTTTGTGTCATATTCAAGCATATTACAGACTCTAGCATATCATTTAACCTTATAGGACTCAGCACTGGCCCTAAAACTTATACCTGTGGAACACCACTGTAGTATTGTCATTCCTTGCAGCTTCCTCTGTATTTCTATATGTGCTTAATAAAAGAGATTTATGCTGTTTTAGCTTTCACATTAGTTAAGATTATTCACCTCATAGCATTCTTTGTTGGATTTGAATAAAGTGTCCCTTCAAGTGGCTTGCTGTACCATACTATCTTTTCTTTTTTTCTTGCCTGTGTAAACCAACGGCTCTAGGAAACAGGCAATTACTTGGTCAGTTTTGGAGAAGAGGGTATCCTCTAATCTCTTAATCTATAACTTTATGCCTATAATATTCACTCTTTCTAAACTCTTAATATTTATCTTGAATATACATTTTCTCAAGCATGTGTAATTTCACACATTTTTCTTTTTACCAGTGTAGCATTCAAAAAGATTATATAATCTAGTAAATTCCTCTCCACTTTATCTCATATCTGGTTAGTGTGATTACCTTTTATATTTCTAATCCCTGTGAGTGTGCAGCATTACACATTAGTGGCCAAGTTTCCTGTCAATTTAGTGGCCATGTTGCCTGCCTCCGGTATTACCCAAGCACTTGGTGATTCTTAACAAGCATTTTCAGAACAAGTTGACAGTAATTTGTCAGCTGCCCGCCAAGTACGTCCTTGAGCTCCACTTAATTCTGTTTACTTTTCCCCCACGTTCTTTCAGCTATGGACTATTAATCTTTAAAATATGCCAAGAAATATGTACAACCTTTTGCTGGTCTCTCAATGATTCTTCTTTCTTCTTTTGCTTTTTTATGAATCAAGTTTTTAGCAACGTGTTATCTTTGTCCTCATATTCTAATTTTCTCTCTAAGGCTTTTGTTGCATGGGATAATTGACTGGAGCAATCGTGCCTCCTTAACTCCAAAAACCCACAGTTCCCTTCCGCTCTTCTTATGAAATTACCGCAAAAGCTATAATAGCATTAGAAAACAGTGTTCAGCCTCCCCTTGCTGATAGTATATTTCTATGAAATAGCCAAATATGCTAACTTTTTTGATCCGAATAGTAGCTGCAACTGTACAGAGGCCCTGTAACTCTAAGGATGCAGCATACCCATCACATAGGCAGGTGCTTCTTTTGAGTATTTTCTGCCGAAATCTAAGTCTGTGTTACTCAGCCAAATGTGATCATGTTTCTGATCCAAATAGTAACTGCAACTGTACAGAGGCCCTGTAATTCCAAGGATGCAGTATACACTTCACATATGCAGGTGCTTCTTTTTGGTATATTCTGCATAAACCTAAGTCTCTGACACTCTTTTTCTATTGGGAGCTCATCATTCTTACTATGATCCAGATATTTGACAATAACTAAATTGTCTTTAAATTACGGCTAAAATTCCTTTATGTTTGGTTCAGAAGATATATATACTGTATAATTACATTTCTAGGCTCATCAGTGGAATACGTGACAATTCCACCACCACTCCCGATTGAAGTTAAAAACTTGACAAATCAAGCTGGTGAAGAATACCGTAACTTATTTGTCCGGAGGAAACATTCTTTGGCTGCTTCTTCAGGTAAAGTAGTCCTTATTTTTCTATTCTGTAGGGTAGGTGGGTTATATCCAACTGAGGAGAAAAGTGTCTTCTACCATACATTGTTTCTCTCTTCCTTTCTGCCATTTTCTGCTTTCTTTCTGCTGCTTTCCAGCATTCTTTCTCGTTTTCTCTTATACTGTGCACCATGTAATGCTGCTGTTGTTTACTGTTTTATATGTCACAATTAATTCCTATTGGAATGGGAGAGGACACAGACAGTTTAGAGCAGTGAAATTAAGGCTGGATGCACTTCCTGATGCCCTGCAGTGGCTAGTGCGGTTGCCACTTCCCAAGTAAAGTGCTCTAACCTCAACCTCATCTCTCCTACTCAATTTATACTTGCCAATTTATATATATATATATATATATATATATATATATATATATATATATATATATATATATATATATATATATATATATATATATATATATATATATATATATATATATATATTATTTTTTTTTTTTGGTTATAACAGAAGGGCATGATCATTGTTGTTTCACGTTTTGTGTGTCACTATTAATCTTTCATTATAAGGGTGGACACAGACTGACTGTGGCTGGGGAATTAAAATTGGATGCCCCAACTAATGCCATGACTCCCAGAAGGTTGGGATTAAGACAAGCTAAATATATCTTGATAAAGAAACTAATGATTCTCTTTTACCTTTAAAAAATGATTATGGATATCATTCAATTTATGACAAAAAAAGAATGATTGCACAGGCGACTTCTGATGCATAGTGGTAAATTTTTGTCTCAGGAGCTGACAGACTGGCATTTGAACCTATAGCGGGGCAATAAGAAGGGCATCCAGCTTTAATTTCCCAGCATCAATCCGTCTGATTCCACTTCCAAATGGGGACTAATAGTGCCACGTAATCCGTATAAACAAAGAAATATTACACTACTGACTGCTATTAATATGTGATATTCCTTTGCTTTCCTCATAATATTTTTATGTGTTCAGTGTCACAGTTACAAGAATGAATAAGAAATCATTATTAATGGTAGTAATAAGGGATCGCGGGAGGGCAGCCCGTGTTCTATGCCACCTCGGAGCGTTAGGAAGGGCATCCTGCATTTTTCCCCAGTTCTGACCTATGTCCACCCTCATTTGAATGAGGATTTAAAGTGACACATAAGATGTAAAATAGAAAAAGGATGGTAATAATACTTTTCAACATAGATATACTGTAATTCTCTTATTTATAGTTCGTAGTAATTGTGATACTAAAAAAAAAAAAGACGGTTTATTTGAAGAATTTACCGTCATTTTGAGATTTTCTGCACATGATTTTAAACATATGAAGTTCTTTGCTTCAAGATCAATCTGATATTAGAGAGGAATTGCCATCAAGCTCTGAGGTGCCAATTGCAGCTTTTAACAAGACAATGATTGATATGGAGGAGGTGAAAGAACTGGTAAACCTAATCACAGCTCCAACGTACCCTTGCAGAAAGCTTCTAAAACAAGGGGGAAGGACTTGCCACAAATATCCAGATGGTGACAAGTGAGTTCATTGTGTTCAGTTTTCATAACAAACAAAGTACAATAAGCAACAGGAAAGTCTGAAATATATGTCATAGCAAAAGATATAATTCAAAGAAAAGAGCTTTTAATATATTTAGTAAGTGTTTATGGCTTATGTCACTCTTGATTCCCATTATGGTGGTGGAGTCACACAAAGTGTGTCTGGGAAAATAAGATTGGATGCCTCTCCCAAATGCTCAAGTGTGCTTTGTCACAGGTCTGTGAACTCTCTAGTCAGCTATTTTAATCACTCAGTTACTGCAGTCCCAAGAAATAATTAGAGAGTAATATTTCTAATTTATCACGATAAGCCCAATTGGAAGATATGTATATAATAGTAACAGGGACTTTCAGATACCCCAGTGAGAGACTCAATTGCCCATAGAATGTTTAGGACACAAATGAACCTGGAGACCATTTTCACCAAAAAGCAATCATTAATGTAGGCTAATAAGGGTTTCGGATTATTGATGATGCATTTGTACTGCCTCAATCTTTAGGCAGAAACTTTTTTTATATGGATCACAGAAAGGCAAGTTCATACCTTTTAGCCAAAGAAATTATTACACAAGTAAACTTAACTTTTCCCTAGCTAAATTACTAATTAGTTCATAATAAAAATAAATGTTTATTCATTGCACTTTATACTGTCAGCTGTTTTGTGTGCAAGAGAGTTGATGCAATGGGGAAATCTATATACAGTATCTGAGATTTAAAGTACAATATTCCTACAAAGCACACATACACAAGTTTTGAAGTGTTTTCGGGGATATGCACTTTATTGAGTGCAAAAATTTGAAGTTTGGATAAATGATGATTGACAGCTTGAGCAGTACTGAATTAAATACTGGGATGCAGTATAAGAGACCTCGGTAGCTCAGTGGTAAAGCACGAGTTGGAGAGAGATGAGTCAGATCAATGCTGGTTCAATCCTGCAGTGGGGTATTAGGAAGGGAATCCAGTCCCAATTCACCAGCTCCAACTTAGCTGTGTTCACCTCCATTGGAATGGGGAAAAATTGTGACACATTATAATGGCAAAATGTAAACACCGCGTTGCTCATCATCTATAATTTAACAATCATCATATAATGAGAAATTTGTTTGGTAAGACTTTATCTTGTAAAATGCTCTAATGATAACAAGATGTCTCATCCTAAACAGAAAAGTGTGCATGGACGATGAAGTAGCACCTGATAGTAAATCCTGCATTGTGTATTCTGCGGGAATTGGCCATGACTTTTCCTTTGATTTTGCTATGGCTGATTTAGGGTGCGAGGTCTTCGCCTTTGACCATGACGATATTCATAATCAGTACGATAGTGCACAATCAAAGAGGCAAGTCTTAGTCTTTTGTTCTTTCCCACGTCAGTTGATAGACAAATTCACTAATAATTTCAATATAAAAACATAATATAGTGATTAAATTTTGTTTTATCTGTAAACACAAGCCATAATGTCCCTTGGCTGAGTCAAGTACCAAATTTGACTCTTTGTGGGAGGAAAATACAGAGGAGAGGATTCCCCATCTCCCCACTTCACTCCATGTAGCTGACTTTTATGACGAGCAGAGAAACACTGAGGAGGCATTTTTGCCTCCTTCCCAGGGGACTATAACATAATACAGATTTATGGATTTAGTAAGGGAGGGCACAAGAGTGTGTGGTTTAACAAAGGAATATGCAATGGATAGGGCAATATGGAGACGATCGATCCACTGTGGCGACCCCTGACGGGAGAAGTTGAAAGATATGTTGAAGACAGTGACTAAATTATGCACATTCTTATGAAAATCACCTGCATTATTGTAATTTTAGTGTGAGAAGATAAAATACAAAGTCTGGTGCTTAATCCTATATCACTAACCCATTACAATATTGAATGTGTGTGTGTGAGAGAGAGAGAGAGAGAGAGGGACACTTGCAGCTTATAAGCTTAGAATAATGATTAATTCCACTTGCAGAGTATATGTTGGCATAATCCATTCTACTTGCAGAGTACACGTTGGTCATGTCCGATTAGGTGCGCGAGTGGAGTATCAAACAGAAATCAACAAAGTGACCAATAAAAACTTTACTTATTTTTATCGACCGCTGGACAACATCATGTATATTCTCTATCATGAGAAAGCAAACATCGATTTGCTTAAAATAGACATAGAGGGATATGAATGGGAGGTTCTTGAGAGATCAGTTTTTAAGGTAAGATTATTGCTGTGTTAAATGATATTTACAATTGGCATCTGCTCCCCTCTTTATTTCATCATCCTTTCCTTCGTCATCTTGCCCAGTTCAGTATGGTAGCAATTTCTTATCGTGATTTTTCATATTGATGCAATATATTCAAGTTACTCTTAAGCCATCTGCATGTCACATAGATAATTTTACATATTGCATGGCATATCACTTGTCCTAAAAACAACTGCTTGTAATTTTATTTTTTGAATTAACCCCTATTGAGGGCTTAATTATTGTTCTCCAAAAAAAAACGTTCTTTCAGAAAAGTGTGAACTTCCTAAAGAGAATGTATATATCTACTCTCTTCATGACCATGGCTTGGCAATTATTAGCATTCTGGAATTTAGAAAAATTTTTCAATACGATCCATCTTTAGTGTGCCAAAGCCTTCAACAATGTCAATCATTTCATCTTCCATAACGAAATGAAAAACTAAGCATCTCTTGCAATTTCTATTATTATTATAAGCCAAGTAACAAGCCCAGCTGGAAAAGTTAAGACTATAAACAAGATGGTTTCAAAAGGGGAAGTAACTTTATGAGGAAAAGAAAAATAAATAAAACTATATCAAATGGTACCACGTAGTCGCCGTGGCTGTCGGTAGCGTCTCCGACTCTGAGGCGTCAGGTCGAGGGTTCGCGCCCCGTCACGGTCTGAGGCGTCAGGTCGAGGGTTCGCGCCCCGTCACGGTCTGAGGTTAGCAAAGGCATGCACTCAGCGTAAGGATTACATTTGCCAAAACAAGTCCTTCGCAAGTAGGCAACCGTCCTAGCCCTTGGTTGATAAGGGAGTCCGTGACATAAAACCGGAACATATCAAATGGTACCACTCAGTATTACAATACTGGCATTATTGCACCATGTTTAAAAATTCTGGCAGTGTTCCACAATAATTGTGAAAATTCAGTGTCAAAGTCAGTTTTATAAACTTTCATGTGTGCCTAGATATGGTGGCAACTTTTTTGCAAGTCAGCAGACAAAACTGGTGACTGCCAAAGAAATATATGTCTCCTATTTCTTCGACCCATCACAGGGAGAATACAATATCATTTATTGATGGATCATTCCTTCCCCAGTCTCCAAGCTGGGTAGGATATGAACCATCTCCAAATGATATAGTTACAGATTGATGAACAATGTCTCTCAGACATTATTAAGTCCTATCTTGTTAAGAGCTATCTTTTCATATACCTCTCAGTACTGGTAAAGTGTTTGACCAGTCAGTTTAAAACGAGAGAGAGAGAGAGAGAGAGAGCATTGCTACAATACAAACTTATTTATAAATTCGAAATAGCGAAATGCTTAATTATTTGATTCCTTCCTACCAGACAGATATACTGGAACGCACAAAGCAACTGGCCATAGAAATCCACATGGATGATCTGTTGAATTCTGTTTTACACTCCCAAGCTAGCAAGAAGATTCTGAAGAAATATGCACAGTAAGAAATATTATTTACCTATATTCTGTAAAGAAAGGGAAATATAAAAATAATTCTAGGCTTTTATTAGTGCAGTCTGTTTGTCAGTCTCTTAGCTTGTACCAGATAACTGATCATTTTGTTTATATATATATATATATATATATATATATATATATATATATATATATATATATATATATATATATATATATATATATATATATATATATATATATATATATATATATATATATATATATATATATATATATACATATATATATACATATACATATACATATATATATATATATATATATATATATATATATATATATATATATATATATATATATATATATATATATATATATATATATATATATATATATATATATATATATATATATATATATATACAGTAACCACTCGTTTATTGCAGGGGTTCGGTTCCGGGACTGGCAGAGATAGGTGAATTTCCGCGAAGTAGGAACACCTTAAAAAAAATAAAAATAAAAATAAAAAATAAAGATGATTATGACACCAGGACGGGCCAAAAAATGATAAAATAAAACAGCCTTATCAGGCTGTAAAGAGAAACAGAGATGGAGAGTGTAATGACCTGTCAGATGTGAAGGGATTATAAAAGATGTGTAATGAATATCCAATTCTCTGCTGGGTTTTAATATATCTCTGCATTACTTTCATGATGTCTATTCCAAAAATTCTCCTTAGATCTTATTATTATTATTATTATTATTATCGGCTACAATAATTTTCCTTTGATGATAATTGTGGAGATGATTATTATTATTATTATTACGAATTTGTAATTAAACCTTTATTTTTACACTAAATAATGTAGTTTTGGTTGAATGAACAAGAGTTAATTAAAGATGTTTCTCTCTCTTTCTCCAACTTTCTATTCTACCCAACCCCCCACACTCTCTTTGTCCCAGCCAACTAGGGAGGGGCACTGTACACAGTTATTAAAGTAAATAAACCAACAGATGTACAAACAATGATGAGCCCTTAATAATAATAATAATAATAATAATAATTATAATAATCTCCACAAACATCATCAAAGGAAAATTATTGTCGCCAATAATAATAATAATAAGATCTAAGGAGAATTATTGGAATAGACATCATGAAAGTAATGCAGATATATTAAAACCCAGCAGATAACTGGATATTCATTACACATCTTTTATAATCTTTTGGCCCATCCTGGTGTTACAGTAATAAAAACAAATAAAAAAAAAATCTGCGATGCACTGAATTCACGATAGGTGAACCGCGAAATAGTGAGGGATTACTATATATATATATATATATATATATATATATATATATATATATATATATATATATATATATATATATATATATATATATATATATATATATATATATATATATATATATATTAAAATTTTTTTCACCATTTTGGCACTAATAGTTCCCATTATGAGGGTGGACACAAAAAGCTTTCATCATAAGCAATTAAGGTTGGGTGCCCTTCTTAGCATCCAGCAGCGAGCTCAATCGTGAGTCTGTTACATTCAGAGTCGAGTACCCAAAGCACTTTAGTACTTTGGCTAAGATGGTATAAATTGAACACAGGTACAGTGCAGACACTCCCCTTCTTACAAACAAGTTAGGTTCCAGAAGTTCATTCGTAAGTAGAATTATTCATAAGTTATATTTAGGCAAAAAAAATGCACTGTACGGTACATACATAAGCAGTACTGTACAGTACTTAAAGACACTTTACTACATAAAACATAGTATACAGTATTAATGAGTTTTAATACAGTAATAATAATGTAATAATACAGTACAGCACAGTAATACATACATTAATAGATGGGTAGATAATGGGTAGGTTTTTGTTCATATGTACAAATGTTTGTAATTGGTTGTTTGTAAGTCGGGGAGCACCTGTATTCAGCAAAATCCCGCAGCATATAGAAAAGCTCAAAACTTGTTTATGACCTTAAGTGGTACTGTTATTTACCTTCTTTTTTCTATTTAATGAGTGAGACACCAGGACGGGCAGAGGAAATTTCCCATATCAGGCTTGGGAATGAAGAAAACATAAAGCAATGATGAAACTACGTACACCTGGTCAGAAGCAGATATCTGTTTCATTATATATACATACGATATTGCATTATTTGTATGTGTGCATATATATATACAGGGGGTCCCCTTTTTAAGTCAGGGTTACAATGAGGGCAATTTTCTTTGCTTGTCACAGTCACACTCATAAATATGCATTTCTCTCTCTAATACAATTTAAACGGGAATATTTGAGGCATAGTGTTTCCAGACATGAGTAAGTTATTCAGTCCTCCCTGATCCTTTGCTAAGTAACTAGAGTTTATTATCAAGCCTACAATTCTTCTTCTCATTTCAGAATACTAAAAGGCCTCCGGAGTCATGGTTTTGAGCTTGTATATTACGAACCCAACTTCATCTCTCCCATACCTATGATGAAAATCGGTGGAAGGGTTATGCCAGTTTTTGCAGAGCAGTTGTGGATTAACAGACATTATAAAAAAGGAACAAGACCTAGATATCCACGACCACTTCATCAACTCATCAAAAGAGTAGATTCTGAAGAATGATGTATGGAAGTAAATCTACCTACCTATATACACAAGCCATTATCCCCCTTATAGAGGGGGATGGTTGAGTCAAAGCAAAAAAAGCTTCATTCTTGTGGGGAAGAAAATTCGGAAGCGGAGATTCCTAGTCCTTTCATTTTGCCCATTTAGTCGATTCTTATGACACTCAGGGGAATGTGAAGGAGATATTCTTGCCCCTTAGTGTGAATGGAAATATAGTATCAAAACTTTGTTATAATGTAATTCCTCGGCCATAAGGTACTATGATGAATGACTTGTCACTTACACAGGATTTGTGTCACTCTCTTCAAGGAATCCTTAGCCAATCTGAATTCAACATTCAAATTAGCAGTTTGTACTGAAATACAGTATAATAACTATTATATCCAGCATCAAGGCTCATATATAAAAAGCTAATGAAGATAGGAAACAGTGATTGAGCTTGATTATTTATGACCTGTTGTGGCAGTGTCTTTGGTAACAGGTCCTCCCTCCAAAGGGAGCAGGAAAAGAGGCCAAAGTCCCACAATAACACCTTTCCCTCACAGGGCATGTGAACCTGGGAGGGGCTTTAGTTACCCGGGGTGATTACCTCATCTTTCAACCAAATGCACATAAAAGTTTTTTCTACACTGAGAAATGAATCAAAGATTCTTGCTAACTGGAGACACTGAGGGATACCTAAGAAAACACACTGAAAGACTTCATTGCATACAGTTACATACGTAACCAGCACAACATACAGTCCTTAAGAGCTCTTTAAGAAAGTCTGGTAATGGTAGTGGCCTTCCTCAGGAGCTCAGGGCTATTTGGTTAGGCAGCTCAGGGAACAATAACAATAACTTAAATATTGACATTATTTACCAGATTCTCAGGCCAATTCCATGGCAGAGTAAGAGTAAATATAAACTTAAAAACAATATTTTTCTCTCTTTTCTGGGTTTGTCTTGGTAGCTGCTTGGAGACTGAACAGTATGGTTTCTCTTCCTCAAAGCTTTTTAAAGTATACATGCAATAGACCTGCGTCTTAAACGATTTTATATAGTGTACTTGTAAACCTAAGAGGTTGAAAAATTATGAAAACAAAAATCCCTAATAGTATACCTTATAACAACTGTTTTTTGTTTTTTGTTTACATAGAAAATCAATTGCAAATTGTATTAGGTACAACTCAAATGAAGTACAGTAAACTAAGCATGATTTAAAAGATATGAATGGCTGGGAAATGTTATATGCAATGTACACAGGCAGTTTTACACGAGGGTTTTCAACATATGCAAAATTTGAAAGATGGGAGAGTTGGGAACAACTGACAACTTAAGAAAAGGAGCTTGCAAATTGTGCATATCGGATCAGACATATATAAAATCATTCTCTGCTAGTGGTAGCAGAAATATGTAATTCATATAAATATAGTACAGTTTTAGAGGCAAGTTTTCTGATAAAGTAAATTCAGAAGATATAGGAGCAATTGAAGAATGTAAAATATTTGCAGAATATATTATGTACGAGTACTCCCTAAACGAATGATAAATGCAGATAAGATATACCTGTTTACAAGCAAAAAAACAAAATATGGCTACTACTAAATATGGCCAAGGAAGAATGCTGTATATGAATTTCAGAGAATGTTTGAAAAATATTATTTTGAAGACTTCAGTAATTGCTGCTCCCTACTTTTTTGTGTAAATGCTAGAGGTGATTACAAGTGTGCGATTCTGTGTTACAATTAGTTCCATGAATGGGGGTGAACAAAGACAGATTGGAGCAAGGTGATTTAGGTGATTAGGACTGGATGCCCTTCCTAACTCCGTTGATGGGCTGGAACCTGAGTTAGTTGCTCTACCACTGAGCCATTGTGCACAAGTATTTAATGATTCACAGAAGCCTAAACCCTCATGCTTTATAGTGGAAAAAGAGAGTCAAATGCCATTGCACTGGAAGTAAAAAAGGAGAGCCAGAATAAAAGCCCAAATATTCTTTTTTTTCTATGAGTGTGACACCGGGACAGGCAAAAAACTGCTCTCATCAATAAAGGCCCGAGCACAAAAAAACGTTAAGACGAAGGAAAAGAAAAACCTTATGGACAAGGCAGAAAGGAAAAGGACAGACTGGAAAACTAGTCAAAGTACTGAGGACCCAGAGACATGAAGGATTAGGCCCTGAGATGACGATAGATTTGCTTTTTGAAGGAAGATAGGTCATAAGAATTTAGAAAGACAGAAGGAGGATGAGAGTTCCAGGGTCTGGAGATAGATGGGAAGAAGCAGTCGCTGCACCGACCAATCCGTGAGCTACAAATTTCCACACAGTACCTGTGTGATGAGGCCGCTTGGTGAGGGTTACGTGGCCTCGACAGTGGGGAAGGGATGCAACTCACCAACTCATCAGAGAAGCGAGAGAAAAGAGAAAGGGATGATACCTTATGGCAAAGAGAGAGAATCCAGATTAGAAGCAAGACAAGGATCATTAATGAGTCTGACTGCCTTGACTTCAACTCTATCAAGAAGATAAATATAAGAAGCACCCCAGATGTGTGAGCAGTATTCTAAGCAGGGACGGATTAGACCATTATAGATTTTAAGTAACTGTAAAAAGGAAAAGTGAGGACAAAAACTAAACAGAACCTCCAATTTTTTGGATGCATATTTAGAAATTTGGATTATGTGATTCCTCCAAGACAAGTTAAGAGGTTATATGGATTCCTAATATCTTGATAGAATTAGGGTAAATTTCGTTAGTTTCAAAGACAATAGGGCTATCAGGAGAAGAAGATAAAGAGATAGCCAGAAACTGTCTTGGAGGCATTAAATTTAACTAAATTTTGGGTGCCGCACTTAAATACCCTCTGCAAATTGGAGTTGAGAGCAGAAGAAAGAGTGACACGAGAATGATTGCGAGTAGCAGATGAAGGTTGTGAAGAAAAGGCAGAGGAAAAGTGAAGGGTAGAATCTTCAGCATAGGCGTGAAGAAGAGAGGAATATGGGGATTGTAGATCATTGATGAAGAGAAGGAACACAGCCCTGTGGAACACCACTGGTAACAGGGAATGGGCTAGATGATGCACCATCAACAACTAGAGATATAAAAGAGTCAGAAAGAAAACTGGATATCAGAGAACAGAGAGAAGGGGTAAAGCCATAGGCAGGGAGTTTGGCCAACAGAGCCTTGTGCCAAACTCTGTCAAAAGCCTTAGAGATATCAAGGGCGACAACCAAGAATTCCCCATAGTCCTCAGAGAAGATGACCATACATGAGTAAGATAGGACTGGAAGTCACCGGTAGATCTTGCCTTGCGGAAGCCGTACTGGCGATCGGAGATAAGTGAGTGAGATTCAAGGTGTTTCAAGAATGACACAGTGTCAGTGGAGCTTGGAGAACAGTAGCAGAAGCAAAGGAATATAGTGGTAGTGGAGAGATAGATTTTTAGCCAGAGAACATTAAAGTTAGGAGATTCAAGGTCCATGAGCCTTGCAATAGGAGTGTTAGTGTTGCAGTAGGTACAGACACCACCTTTGGAACGAAAACGAGAATATAGATTATAATGAGAGATTGAAATGGGTCAGATTTGAAATAATGAATATTTTGGCCAACCAAAATGAACAGTGATAATGATGAACAGGAATCGATTTTCCAAGATTTTTCTTTTCAGAGCGTAACTTAAAAATTATCATCAATGGTGGGTAGTTAGCAAAGAACTTATAAGAACTTGATCTCATGGTGTAAAACATCATCACATTCCACAGGGAATTTACTGCCTCCTTTTGTCACATACAGAAATTTTGGGAGAATGCAGTAAGTTGATGTTTAAATGGCATATTCGTGAACAAGAATCTTCCACACAACTATCGGAAATCATGGGAGGAGGCCCTTGACAATCTAGCTCTGAGGCAATTCTGCACACTGCCATCACCACAGAGTGCCACCAATCTCTTCCTTGGGTCTTTTCAGTGGTGAAAGTGGAGAGGCATAATCCAGAACACCTTCGCTTGCACAATACTCACAATATTTTTCATTTCTTAAGTATGATTATGGAGGGTGCAAATATTGACAACACTAGCACAGGGGTTAGAGCATTCGACTTGGGATATTACAGACCCTTGGTTAAGCCCACCTAGGGGTTTTAAGAAGGGCATGCAGTCTTGTTTCCCAGCTCTAACCTGTGTCCACCTCCATAATGGGATTAATAGTGACACATAAAACAGCAAACAACAACAGTTTTTATTCCGTCCCATTCCTCTTTTAACCTACCAGCACTCTCCCTCTTTCACTCTATTCTATCGAATTCTTTTTCTCCACCACCTATGCAAAAATACTAACAGGAGACTAAACAGCAATTTGAATTTTCTGAAGTTTTGTTTTTGTTTCACAGATGTATGACCTCAGCTAAAAATATGAAAAAACACTAACAGGAGGCTAAACAATGGTTTGAACTTTTTGTAATTTTGCTTTTATTTAAGACATAGTATGATCTCGGCTCAAAAATGCAAAAATACTAACAGGAGAAGTTTTGTTTCCATTTCACAGATATAATATGACCTCAGTAAAAAAAAAAAAAAAAAAAAGTCCCTTAAGGGTCCACCAATGACCTATTCCACTCTTGGGTGAAGCACCTTCACAAAACCAACTAATGTACACTTTCTCTCTTTTTCTGTGTTGCAGCACTTTTGATCTGTTTCGATTTTTAAAAACCCACAACTTCTAATTATACTTTTTTTGTGATGCTATTAAGCCCTATTATGGGGGTGAACACAGACAGATTGGAGCATGTGACTTGATGCTGGATGATTTTCCCAGCACCCAGCAGTAGGCTCAAAACCTACAGAGCTCCTGATCTTGACTATATTTCAAATGTATGTCAGACTCATGGCAGATGAAAAACAGGATAGCAGATCTAGACACCCAATACTGTCTAATTTTAAATTCACAATTCATAATCTTAGGAGAACTTGTATAATAATATTCACATGCCATTAGTGAATAAATTTAATTTCAATAAATAATCCCTAAGCCTTGGTTAAGATCTTGGAAAATTGTTCCTTTCATCTTTTTCTGAGTTGTATCACTTAAGATCTGTTTCTTCTGAAATACTTATGGTATATTGTCTAAAACACAGACAAATTGTAGGTGCGATAGAATGCAGCTTAAAAATAGCAGAGAAGATCCAAACGTAATACTATTGTTAGCTTAAGTCATAAATCTTAGTCTAATACAAACTAACATTTTATATAATATATATATATATATATATATATATATATATATATATATATATATATATATATATATATATATATATATATATATATATATATAGCTAAAATCTCTCAAAAGTTTTAGTCAATTTCAAACCAGTACGTCTCTGAAAGATCGAATTAAATTCTTGTATTGACTGAAAGATATTTGTGGTTCATTATTTTATTTTTTCTTCGTAGCTGACCTCTATTCAGCTGTACGTCATGTATTCATACAATTGTAACAGGTAGTATATATATATATATATATATATATATATATATATATATATATATATATATATATATATATATATATATATATATATATATATATATATATATATATATATATATATATATATGAGTAAGCACACACTGTTAGCATACAGCACTAAATGGTAAGGAAGCCCATCACTGAAACAACACAGAAAAAAATAATGCTATATTTCGGGTCCAGTTAGGACCCGAAATATAGCGTTATTTTTTCTATATGTTGTTTCACTGATGGGCTTCCTTACCATATATATATATATATATATATATATATATATATATATATATATATATATATATATATATATATATATATATATATATATATATATATATATATATATATATATATATATATATATATACCTCGCCTTACATCTTTTCAACTTATGTCAATCTCAATTTTACGTTGTTTATATTAAAATAACAGTAAACATCATATTTAAACAAAGTGAGTTTACACAATATACGTCGGTCTGTAAAAATATATTACAAACCCATAACATTAAAAAAAATCACTTAAAACCAATATGTGACAAAGATAAATAATAAAATATAAATTAATGAATAAATCACGTTAAAGCTTAAAAATGTTATAAATATTGTTCATTGTATATGCTGTACATGTGTATCATACGTTAGAAAGTAATAAAAAAATAATGAAAAGTTCTAAATAAAATGCAAATATTTCTAATGTATAAAATAAAAAAATAATTTAAAGCTAAAAATACTATGTTCCCCCTAAGGAGTGGGGCTAGAATACTTCCTATGTTCCCCTGCGTGTCGTAAAGTCAACTGAATGAGGAAAAACTAGGGGACTGGGAATCCCCTTCTCTTTATTTTCTTTGTATATATATATATATATATATATATATATATATATATATATATATATATATATATATATATATATATATATATATATATATATATATATATATATATATATATATATATATATATATATATATATATATATACAGTATCTTGATCAAGGTCGCCATTCAATAATTCATGCATGTTGTATATTTTAATCTGCTGAACACATCAAGTCCTAAAAACTTAGATCAAAATTGCTCGACAGGATATCTTTCTATCATATAAAATTTAATATATTCAATATGTTCCTAGTGTGAAGGTTATATATTGACTCCCCAGGCATTAGCTGTAGAAGAGGTGTTATTTAGCCTTCCGATACAGGAAAAACGCTGGTGATTCTTGCCCTATAAATTCTCTGAGTGTAACTTTGTGAAGAACATAATGCCAAAATCGCAATTTCTACACTGGTTTTGTTTGGCACTAATGTAGACTTCTTGCGAAGGAGGCACTGGTTATATGGTAAGCCAACCAATACATACACATGGATACCCAGTTTCATATTTTGTAGTCATCACTTTCATTTTCTCACTACAGAAGTCAGCAATTTTGCATCACCCACTAGTTCTAGAGATGTGGTCTACTTTGTACCTGTAGCAACTGCAAAAATATTCCTACAAATAAATTATGTAAACATTACAATCCTGTTTTTTCAAGTCAGATTTTCAATATCGCTAGAGAAGAGAAATTCTGTGAAGTCTGGAGTGTGTACACGCTGTGCATCAATGCACATCTTTTCACAATTTTTTATGTGTACCTCCTCAGTGAGGTGACCCATCCACTCTTCACTTTCAATTTTGTCCTGACCCTCTTCAAGAATGACACTGGGTTCCAGGTTAATGTCAAAGTTACTTTTAATGGGATCTTTCTCAGGGTTTTCATCGGAACAATTTGAATTATTAACATTCTCACACTGCGTCTGATCGGTAGTTATGGCTTTATCATCTGCAATAGCACTTTTAATATCTTCTTTATAATGAATGACAGAGTGTTTCTGCAATGCTCCCTTTCGGGAAAATGATTCATTGCAGATGTAACAAACATACGATTTTTCGGCTGTGTGAATTAAACCGTGTCTTTTCAAGATTTGTTTTGTACAAAATGATTTAGAGCAAGTCTCGCACGTGAATGGTTTTTCTCTACTATGAATAAAGCGATGCTTTTCCAAATCTTCCTCAGAAGAGAACGATTTGGTACAAATGTCGCAGGGATGATTTCCCATATGCAAGAGAGAGTGTTTTTTCAAGTTTTCTTTCTTTGCGAAAGATTTCTGACATATGCTACATACATGAGGTTTCTCTCCACTATGAATAAGAAAATGTTGTTTCAGGTTTGCTTTGCTGTTAAAAGCTGCATGACAAATGTTACACATGTGTGGTTTCTCTCCACTGTGGATTAAGGAATGTTGCTTTAAGTGCCCTTTTTGACTAAAAGATTTATTACAAATTTTGCAAATGTATGGATTTTCCCCACTATGTCCCAATAAATGACGTCGCAGAGTCTGCTTCTGGCTAAACGATTTCCCGCAAATGTAACACAAGTGAGGTTTTTCACCTGTGTGAGTCAATATATGCTTCTCCAAGTCCACCTTTTGGGTAAATGATTTCATGCAGAGACTGCACACATGAGATTTTTCCCCACTGTGTACGGCAAAGTGTCTTTTTAAATTACTTTTATTAGCAAATACTTTTGAACATATATTACATAAATGAGGTTTTCCTTTGGCATGATTTGGAGATTTCGATTCCTTACCAGATTTCTCTATTTCGTTTTTTAATTTATCTAATTCTTTATCTAATTTTTCCACGTTAACTAATTTTGCCAACTCTTCACTTGATTTTCCCACTTCCGACTTTTTAATTTCTATATCGTCAATGCTTAATTGATCCTTATCAAATTTTTCCAATTCCTTACCTACTTTATCTGGTTCCTTAATAGAGTTTCTTAATTCCCTATTAGATTTCCTTAAATTTTTATCCAATTTTTCCAATTCGCCTCCTAATTTTTTTTTAATCTCTTCATCGGGTATGACAAAACTCGGATCTTTCTCTTCACAGTCGTTCATGGACTCGTCACTCTCGCTTGAACTTTCTTCGCTCTGGAATTTTCCATTTTGTACTTCTAGGAAATGATGGGGATTATTTCTTCTGCAGAATTTCTCGATTTTTTTCTCAAGCTTTGTAGTTGTCTCCGCTAAAGAAAACATCTGAAAAGAGAGGAATATGACATATTAAGTCCACTTATTCTGAAATAAAACAAGAATATAATACACATATAGTCATCCAGAACAGGAACGATCAGTAAAAGCACATTATATCTACTTATAGCTTAACAGGAGATAGATTCACAACCCAAAGTAGCTTTAAAATGATAATTTATACTCTCATGAACAATGAAAATAGGTCTCGGATAGGTAGGGTAGTAAACCAGCTGATAAGGCATGGAGGCCATTAACAATACTGTACTGGCAAGTTATTTAGGAAAATGGCTACGGTCATTGTCATATATTGTAAAAATAATGCAAGAGATGAACAATCATGTCAATATATAATTCCCAAAACACCTGTCATCAAGCATTTAGATATCTCTTCACATCTGACAAATCACAACACTCCTCATTTCTGTTTTTCTTCTCTATCTTCAGTGTTTTCTTTGGTGCCAGGGTCCAATGAGGAAAATATTCTTTTCCCGTGCCTGTATCACACACACACAAAACTCGAATATGCAGCCCCCTTTTGGAATCCGCACTTGAAAAAGCACATAGCTAAGCTTGAAAAAGTTCAAAGACATGCCACGAAACTGGTGCCAGAAATACGCAATCTCAGTTATGATGAGAGGCTGAGGGAATTTGACTTACCATCACTGGAAGCTAGAAGAGTGAGGGGGGATATGGTGACAGTCTTTAAATTCCTTCATGGTTATGATAGAGTGGATAGGGATCGATATTTTGATATGGCTGGCTCTAGAACTAGAGGTCATAGTTTGAAGCTTCGTAAGAAAACTTCTTTGCAGGATGTAAGGAAATACTTTTTCAGTGTAAGAGTAGTTGATAATTGGAATTGGCTAAGCGAGGAGGTAGTTAATGCTATCTCAATCCATAGTTTTAAGGACAGGTATGATAAGTATCACTAAGTATAAAATGGAACCGATGAGGAGACGGGAAGATACGAGCTTTGGGCTCTTTCCCGTAAACACAATTAGGTAATCACATACAAAAAAGAAAAAAAAAAATGGATTGACTCCCCATAGCTTGCCAATACAATTCTCATCCATAGTTTACAAATATTAAGAAAAAGGATCTGGTTAAGAATAATAACCGCAAATGCTCTAGGGTTATTCAGATTTACAAGGTCAGTTGCCTAAGCTAACAAACCTAGTCTTACCTACCCTACCCTTACCTAAAAGTTTACAGGGTTATTTAAATTCTGGGGGTTACTCATATTTAAAAGGTCCAAGAAAACTCATCAATAAAGAAATACGCAAGAACAGGCTTTACTTATGTAGTAGTGTTAGTAATGTAAGCAGAGTGCCAACTGAGGGTATGGGGCCCTGTTAACTTGTACAACTTGGACCAATTTGTTTACTAGGGGTGAGGGAGGAATTCTTCAAGCCCCCAAGGGATTGCAGGAAAGCCCTATAATGAGGAATTGTGAACAATGAGTGAAAAAATAATCCATGTATTATGAGTCACTACAGATATTAGTATAATATATTGGAGTGGACACAGATTAAGGCAGGGGAAAGAGGACTAGATGCCCTTCCTAACACCCCAAGTGGGGATTGATCGTGGGTCTCTCATCTCAAGTCGAGAAAACTGATGACTAATCGATCATGAAATCTTATTTTTATTCATTTAAAGTTTTTACATTACTGAGTTGGGTTATATTAATTAGGACTTAATGTGAATTGACTTGGAGAACAGGTGCAAGACAATTTAAGAATATTCCAGCGACTCACAGGGGTCTAATGGTTATGTCACTCTGTTTGATGGTCTGAATGGCTGTAGCATGCGAGTCGGGAGGCAGCTGAAACAGGTTCCAGCCCACCATGGCATGCTAGGTAGGGCACCCAATTTTAATCCCCTTGCTATATTCTCTCTGTGTCCATCTCCAATCATGGGGACTAACTACGATACATGAATGGTGCATAAACGGCTGTCACTCTCTCCACAACCCTGCGGCATCTCTTACCAGTTATAACGATTATACCTGTAGTTAATGAGAAACTAAAACTGATTAACACACGCCTGATTCTGATTATGGTTTCCAATGGACCTGAACAACCTAACATAACCTAACCTAACCAAACTAATCTAATGAAGATAACTGAAAATGGCTTATTTTATGCATCCCACCTTATGGAAAAGGTGCATAAAACAAATTTTAACCTCGAACACTCTTGAGGTTATACCCTTAAATCTATCATAAATTAATGGGTCCCCAGAACGGAAACCAGTATTTTCAGGCGAAGGACAACACAGATCGCGCGAATAACAATCATTTCCCAACTTGGATTGGGGTGTGTACTGTATAGGTCACCCCAGTACACACTTTTCTCTGGGGGTGTGGAAGTAAACATTTACCGGGTATTTTAAAATTAACAATCAATTCCCAACTTGAATTAGGGTGTGTACTGTATTGGTCACCCCAGTACACACTTTTCTCTGGGGGTGTGGAAATAAACATTAACCAGGTATTTTAAAATTAACAAATTCCTCCTGGTTCAATAATACAGAATGGTTATCTTGGGGCACTTAGCATAACCTTCCTGAAAGCCTATATGTCCATATTAGAATTAGACAAATTAGAAAATGTAACACTTCCATGACAATTAGAAAAAGAGACATAATTCCCAATATTTTATTAGCTTGTATGAATATCACTGATGTACTACGAATTGTTGTTACCTTTTTTAACATATAATAAAACTTCATCCGTTTCTTCTTCTTCTTCTTCCCCTTCTTCTTCGTTTTGATTTTCTTCTTCTTGTGTTTTTATGTTTACACAGATTGACTGACAAATTTCGCTCTTAGCTCAAACAATAAATGAATAAATGGAAAAAAAAGAGAGTAAATAAATAGATAAAATCACTGCACTTTTCGAAATCACGACAAAAGTTTTTTAATCATAATATGTGAAAAATAAAAATAGTTAAGATTAGTTTTATGCAACGTCCATGATAATTCTTTGACATATATGTCAAAAAAAAAAAAAAAAAAAAAAAAAAAAAAAAAAAAAAACATTTCAGCCACTCCTGGACATTTCATACTTGGTAAGAATCACTCAAATAAATATTTTGTTAATTATTGAAAATAAACAAAACCCATTGTGTACATGATAGGAGAGAAACTGCGCATTCACAAGTGAAACACACTGCTAAATAAACTCCCAACTTCGTCCTATTGTGGTATATAACTAGCAAAACCTAACCTAATCTAACCTAGGGTAGGTTAGCTAGTTACGTATTTCAAAGCCATCTACGTCAAATATTTACAACACCACAAGATATTTTCTACTTCAGAATTCTTGAATAAAATGTTTCTATGGGTGAGAGGAAAGACTCCTGCTTTTTGGTGATCAGTAGCAGGAGAGGAACTTCAAGACTCTTTGAATGAAAGAGACAAATTTATTGTCCTTCACTCTGTCGCAGTAATACAATCTGTCTTGGTTGCAGTGCCCTTGCTTGCAGAAGGGGATGGAGGAGTCAGCTGCAGCGTCTATGATGTTGAAAAACTCTGCTTCAGCTACGTCGATGTTCTTTGGAGGAGTGTATGCTGGATACCAGTTGGTAATGTGTTTCTCAAAGTTGCTCCAATTGGCTTTTCTGAAGTTCCATCAAGGTGAAAGGGATCTGAAAAATTTATGGGTTTATCAGCTTGAGATGTATCCCATAGTGGTCACTTGTGACGTGAGGGTGTACTCTCCACTTGACATCTTGCTTCAGAGAGTCTGAGATGAAGGTAAGGTCCAATATGCCTCCTCTGTTGTGGATTGACTCGTGGTAGTTTAACAAGGTGATGTTGTTAACACTCATCCAGCAGATGCATGATATGCCTATCTATTCAGCAGGTGTAGTTTGAATTGAACATGGGGTGGTGAGGGTTGAAGTCGCCACCTATGACTAGGTCTGTCTGGCTAGCTGTGCCGAAGAGGGTGGTAAAGTCGAGTTCACCATCCTGTTGTATGTAGATGGTGCATAAGGTAATGCTGCCTCTATAAATCCTTATGTTGACTTCTTAGACTTTGATTCCCACTCCATGGTTCACTGGTTACGATACTGCCTTGCTAGGATGTTCTTCTAAAGGAATATGGTGCTGCCCATGTTTCACGTTGTGTCTAGTGGTGGTAGAAGTCCTAGTATCAGGATAATTTTGGGGTGTTCTTTTCCATGCACAGGGTCTACTGCTCCACGATCACATAAATTTTATTCTGCCTTGGCTGTGGACTCTAGATATTGGATTTTGCTTCATAGTTCTTGAGCACTCCAGAGAAGAATCCCGAGATCAGGCAAGAGGATGGAGCAGAATTCGGGTTTTCTTGACTAGTGCTTGTGCTTTCACCATGATCTGGTTTATGATGTTCTGGTGAGAAGGGACCGTATCTCTTGTGACGACCTTCGCTGTCATGCCAGTTGGAAGGGTGAGTAGTTCCTGAAAGTAAGAAGTGGCAAAGAAGGGTTGAGAACTGAGTTCGAGTTGGGATTTGGGTGAAAGCGAATGTGTGGGTCGATTGTGGTGAGAAAGGGTTTCCAGGACCAGACAGGCGGATTCTGGGTCCAGGATCTCTGGAAGCAAAGGTTATTTTTGAGTCTAGGATATGGGGAAAAGGCAGGAGGGTTGTTGGGGAGGGTAAGGAAGGGTTTAAAGGGGCAGGGGTCTTGGCAGTAGCAGAGGACTGGGCAGTGGTACTTGGAGAGGGGAAGCGGGAGTGACTAGGAAAAGGGTGGGTGGAGGGGGAGTGATACTAAGCATTGGAGATTGGGACAGGGGTAGGAGTGGTGCAGGCAGAATTGACAGCAGCATCTGGAATTCTCGCAAGGATCCTCCACAGTTTTTCAGAGCAGCTGCTGTTCCAAGCATGGTGGGCCCCCTACATATAAGGGGAATAGCACAATTGACAGGTAGGTACAGGAGTTCTTGTGATGACCAAATCTTTGGTATCTGAAGCACCTGAAAGGTTTGGGATTATATTCCTGCAGTTTGAAGATCTCCCAAATACCCAATTTGGTCTCCACTTGGGGAGGTCCAGAGATGTATACTAGGACCTCCCAAATGGGGACCAACTTGCCTTCTACCTTGGTGGTGCACTGACTGGCTGCGGTGATACATTTATCCCTGAACAAGGGTTTGGTGGGCAGCTTATAAGGGGAATTATAGAAGACAAACTTCTTGACCTTCTGAGCAGGATACAGTCCCCTCAGGTGGGGGCACTCCAATGCCTGGACTTTTTCAGCAGCCTCTATGCTGATAGAGTGAGTGATAAAGTCATCCTGAAATTTCGGTGTAATGGTATACCCAATCTCACTGTGGTAACTTTCCAGCTCCTTAAGGAGTTCATAGGCCTTCACTTAGGTCGTGGCTTGAACTTTGGATTTGGCAATGAAGTTGGAGCTTGAGCTTGAGGAGGTGAGTTCAAAGGCTGCAATTTTGGGTTGAGGACCAGTGACAGGAGAAGTGGAGCTCTCCTGGGTGCTGCCTGAGTTGATTCTGAGCCTTTTCCTCTTGCCCACGAATGTCCATCTCTCCTCAGGAGGACAATCCATCTATAGGTCCTCCCAGTACAGGGGGTGAAGCTCTACTAATGTATCTTTATTATTGCCAGATCAGTATTTCAGTATTTCAATATTTAAAAAAAAAATAAAGAATAAAAGAAATGTTTCTTTAAAAAAAAAAAAGATGATAAAATATGGAGGTAATTTCAGCCTGGCAAGGATAATATCCATGCTGATTACCTAATTGTGTTTACGGGAAAGAGCCCAAAGCTCGTATCTTCCCGTCTCCTCATCGGTTCCATTTTATACTTAGTGATACTTATCATACCTGTCCTTAAAACTATGAATTGAGATAGCATTAACTACCTCCTAGCTTAGCCAATTCCAATTATCAACTACTCTTACACTGAAAAAGTATTTCCTTACATCCTGCAAAGAAGTTTTCTTACGAAGCTTCAAACTATGACCTCTAGTTCTAGAGCCAGCCATATCAAAATATCGATCCCTATCCACTCTATCATAACCATGAAGGAATTTAAAGACTGTCACCATATCCCCCTCACTCTTCTAGCTTCGAGTGATGGTAAGTCTAATTCCCTCAGCCTCTCATCATAACTGAGATTGCGTATTTCTGGCACCAGTTTTGTGGCATGTCTTTGAACTTTTTCAAGTTTAGCTATGTGCTTTTTCAAGTGCGGATTCCAAAAGGGGGCTGCATATTCCAGTTTTGGCCTCACATAGGTTACATAAATATTTCTGAACATTTCCTTGTCCATGTGCCTGAAGGCTACCCTTACATTTGATAAGAATGCATATGCTGCCCTTACTATGCCATTTATATGTATTTCTGGAGACAAATCTGCCAGTATGTTTACTCCTAGATCTCTCTCATTTTCTGTCTCTTGAAGTTGTACTCCAGCCACCGAGTAGTCATGCTTGGGCCTTCTTGCACTTGTACCCATTCTCATTACCTTACATTTTGAAGTATTAAATTTCATTAGCCACTTTTCTGACCACTCATGCAGATTATTTAGATCCTCCTGAAGTTCTCTACCATTGTTCTCGTTTTTTACTTTCTTCACAATCTTTGCATCATCTGCAAACATATTCATGAATGAATTTACAGACTCTGTTAGGTAATTTACATATACAAGGAACAAAAGTGGCCCCAAAACTGAACCCTGTGGAACTCCACTACTAACTCTTCTCCATTCAGACACTGAGTGTCTTACTCTAACCCTCTGTTCCCTTCCTTCTAAGTAAGTTTTTATCCATTTCAAAACATTTCCACCTATTCTAGCCATTGATTGCAGCTTCCTAATAAGTCTCCCATGTGGAACAGTGTCAAACGCTTTCTGGAAGTCTAGGAATATGCAATCTGCCCAGCCCTCTCTTTCCTGTAAGATTTGGCTTACCTCATCATAAAATTCTAATAAGTTTGTTACTGTTGATCTACCTTCTCTGAAGCCATGTTGCCTCACTGACAAAAAGTTGAAGGATTCCAAGTGAAGAGAGATATGTTTCCTTAGTAGTTTCTCCATAACTTTGCAAACTATGCATTATCAGGAGTGTATTGCTCTGCTGTGGGTATAGAAACTTTACTGAATTTACACAATTCACTCTGCCACCCTGGTATAACACGAATGGCACATTTTGTTTGGATGTGAAACCTTCCTTTTTCTGTGGGGGTAAAAAAGTAACTTCCTCATGTTCAGTTTGTGGTCAGTGTAAGCCACGGTTCTATTAACTTGATTCATCTCATTTGATCAAAGTAACGGTTCCATTTGAAAGACTTAGTATTAATTTTTAAGGACCACTGCCATCCTCATCAAAGAATCAGTATCAGTTGACTTTTATTGACGAATTTTCTCGGTTCCCGTTCGCATTTGCATGCCCTGATATGAGCTCACGGACTGTTATCAGATGTCTAGGTCAATTGTTTGCAAAATCTGGTATGCCTGCATACACCCATTCTTATAGAGGAGCTTCATTTATGTCAGCAGACGTCCACCATTTTCTCAACAGACGAGGGATTCCTACTAGTCGCACTATGCCATATAATTCCCAGGGCAATGGTCAGTGCGAACGGTACAGTGGATTGATCTGGAAATCTAGTGCTCTTGCACTAAAATCAAAACATCTACATGTTTCTCATTGGGAGCTTGTTTTAGAAGATTCCCTACATTCACTCCGTACTCTACTTTCAACGGCTACAAATGCTACTCCACATGAGCGCCTGTTTGCTTTTCAACGCCTGTCAACCAGCGAATACTCTCTCCCAACATGGCTTTCTTCCCCAGGAGCTGTCCTAGTATAACGCCATGTCAGAGAATCCAAGTATGACCCTATTGTTGAAGAGGCAGAACTCATAGAAGCAAATCCTCGGTGTGCCCACATACGTTTCTCTAATGACAGGGAAACTACTGTATCAACTCGACACCTGGCTCCAGCAAATGATGTTCAGAATATTACTCAGAAGACTGATAGCTCTCAGCATCTGGCTCCAACAAATGATATTCAGAATGGTACTCACAGGACTGATACTTTTCATTCTCCCGCTGCTGAAAGTGTAAATATTGTGAACAGACAAGTATACAACAGTGATGAAACGAATCAACCAAATGATGCCAGTCGACCTGATTCTTTGGGCATCCCAATGACTCAGAGAACTCAGCGTCCTTTACTCTCATCTCAGATCGAGGTGCCGGTACCTGTGTGTATGTCTGGATTTTTTTTTTTTTTAGGATGGGATGGGATAGGAGGGGAAAAAAAGGAGGGGATTAAAGATATCAGGGAATTGGAGGGAAAAGCAAGAAAATTAAATAAAGTAAGAGAGAAAAAGAGAGGGGCAGACCCTCGTGCTAAGTTTTGATCTGGAATTCAGATTCTATTTTGTCGTGTATGTCTGAGAGCTAACGTCGACCTCCAAATCGCTTAGATTTGTAAATTACAATATTTGCATGTTTTTATAGTGTACTCTCTAGTATTATAATATGCTTATTGCTATAAGCCATTATATGTTGTACTCTTTGATATAGTGATTTTCTTGTCAGTATGGGTGAATGTTATAATATTCTCTTAATGTAGTTTTTATTTATTTTTTTATCATTGTATACCTTCTAATTGTAATTATAATTTCTAATTTTCTTACCATTGTTTATTTTATTTGCAGGTTCTTGTAGTTATATTTATGTTGAATAAAGCCTTGAATACTACTGTAGTCACCGTGGCTCAATCGGTAGATCGGTTTTTCTTAAGGGTTTCAGAATACTAAGGGTTGAAAGATCTGAGAGGACTGGTGGAGGGATAGCACTGCTCATAAGTGAAAGGATTCAAGTCGAAGAAATAAACTTGGCTATAGAAAGTGAGTTCAAGGAATTTCTTGTTGCTCGCATAAATACTGGGTCAGAGAGCATTATAATAACTGTTGTATACAACCCACCAAGGAACCAAAATAGGCTTGAAGTTTATGAGGAAAGTCATATAGGTACTATTGAAGTCATAAACTCAGTTGTTAACATGGCACGGGAAAAAAAATGTAGGATTTTGATTATGGGAGACTTTAATCATAAAGAGATAGATTGGATAAATCTTGACCCACACAGTGGTGAGGACTCATTCGGGGCAAGATTCCTAGATTGCGTACAAGGGAATTTCCTACACCAACATGTAATGGAACCAACAAGGGCCAGGGGTGGGGATGAGCCATCACTACTTGATCTGGTGTTCACAGATAATGTGTTGGATATTGAAAATATTGAGTATGAACCACCAATTGGAAAGAGTGACCACTGTGTGTTGTTGATGGAGTATATCATTGAAGATATTCTTCCTGAGAGTAGAGGCACTGAGGACATGAGGAGGAACTATCCGAAAGGAGATTACATCAAAATGAATGAGCGTTTTGCAGTTATTGACTGCAGAACCTTATTTTACAACAAATCTGTATAAGAAATGTATGACATCTTTTGCGAGAAATATGGGAAGATAGTAGATTGCTGCATACCTGTCACCAAAGTAGGTGTAATTCATGCCAGAGAGAAATGGTTCGATAATGGGTGTAAAAGAGCTAAGGAGTGGAGAGACAAATGCTGGAAAAGGTATAGGAGGAGAAAAAACATAAATGCCTGGCAAACCTACAAAAGAGCAAGAAATGACTACCTAAGTAAAAGGAGAGAGGCAGAGAGAGACTATGAGAGGGACATCACCAGGAAGGCTAAAGAAAATCCCAAGCTTTTCCACAGCTTTATCAGAGGAAAACTGAAGGTAAAAGAACAGGTTTTAAGGCTAAAGAGAGCGGATGGAAGCATCACTGAGACGGATGAAGAGATCTGCAAAGAATTGAACAAGGAGTTTCAGTCAGTATTTACAGTAGAAAATACCCCACCCCCTCAGATTGCAGTGATAGAAGCTCAAGGGCCGGTATTAGAGAACATCAACCTTACAGCCACAGAGGTATGCAAAGCGCTGATGGATTTAGATGTTCATAAAGCTACAGGTCCTGATGACATATCCCCTCATGTGCTTAAAAAATGCGCAAACACAATATCAGTGGCACTAAGTATCATATTTAAGGAGTCACTGGAGTCGGGGGAGATTCCAAGATGCTGGAAACAAGCAAATGTGATACCTATCTTCAAAAAGGGAAGGAGGGATATGGTTCTGAACTATAGACCAGTTTCCTTGACCAGCATAGTTTGCAAACTTATGGAGAAACTACTAAGGAAACATATCTCTCTTCACTTGGAATCCTTCAACTTTTTGTCAGTGAGGCAACATGGCTTCAGAGAAGGTAGGTCAACAGTAACAAACTTATTAGAATTTTATGATGACGTAAGCCAAATCTTACAGGAAAGAGAGGGCTGGGCAGATTGCATATTCCTAGACTTCCAGAAAGCGTTTGACACTGTTCCACATGGGAGACTTATTAGGAAGCTGCAATCAATGGCTAGAATAGGTGGAAATGTTTTGGAATGGATAAAAACTTACTTAGAAGGAAGGGAACAGAGGGTTAGAGTAAGACACTCAGTGTCTGAATGGAGAAGAGTTAGTAGTGGAGTTCCACAGGGTTCAGTTTTAGGGCCACTTTTGTTCCTTGTATATGTAAATGACCTACCAGAGTGTGTAAATTCATTCATGAATATGTTTGCAGATGATGCAAAGATTGTGAAGAAAGTAAAAAACGAGAACAATGGTAGAGAACTTCAGGAGGATCTAAATAACCTTCATGAGTGGTCAGAAAAGTGACTAATGAAATTCAATACTTCAAAATGTAAGGTAATGAGAATGGGTACAAGTGCAAGAAGGCCCAAGCTTGACTACTCGGTGGCTGGAGTACAACTTCAAGAGACAGAAAATGTGAGAGATCTAGGAGTAAACATACTGGCAGATTTGTCTCCAGAAATACATATAAATGGCATAGTAAGGGCAGCATATGCATTCTTATCAAATGTAAGGGTAACCTTCAGGCACATGGACAAGGAAATGTTCAGAAATATTTATGTAACCTATGTGAGGCCAAAACTGGAATATGCAGCCCCCTTTTGGAATCCGCACTTGAAAAAGCACATAGCTAAACTTGAAAAAGTTCAAAGACATGCCACGAAACTGGTGCCAGAAATACGCAATCTCAGTTATGATGAGAGGCTGAGGGAATTAGACTTACCATCACTCGAAGCTAGAAGAGTGAGGGGGGATATGGTGACAGTCTTTAAATTCCTTCATGGTTATGATAGAGTGGATAGGGATCGATATTTTGATATGGCTGGCTCTAGAACTAGAGGTCATAGTTTGAAGCTTCGTAAGAAAACTTCTTTGCAGGATGTAAGGAAATACTTTTTCAGTGTAAGAGTAGTTGATAATTGGAATTGGCTAAGCGAGGAGGTAGTTAATGCTATCTCAATCCATAGTTTTAAGGACAGGTATGATAAGTATCACTAAGTATAAAATGGAACCGATGAGGAGACGGGAAGATACGAGCTTTGGGCTCTTTCCCGTAAACACAATTAGGTAATCACAATTAGGTAATCACATCTGCCAAAACAAGTCCTTCGGAAGAAGGCAACCGTCCTAGCCCTTGGTTGAAAAGGGAATCCGTGACGTAAAACCGGAACAAAGCCTTAAATACTGCTGTGGCTTATTACAGCGTGAATGCAAAATATTGATGATTTTGTTATATTTATAGGATGTATAATTAATGTTACTTGAATATTTTGTTGTAGAGAATTATTATCTGCTTCTATTAAAAATATTTAAACTGAGAGCATGATTAAAAGTTAACTCGTTACGTAACGAGGTTATACTAAAGTAACAATAAGCATTCTTAGATTCTAAATAAGAGTTGATGATGCAAAGTAAGGACCGATAAGCTAATGTATTTACCTAATAGTATTTTAACTAATTGTGTTCACTGGGTACAAAAGAGTCACCAACTTTCAACAACTGGACCAATCCAAGAGCTAACAAGGCAGAACCGGTCAGCATCTGCATACTAAGGCTGGAATACATATGCAGTTGAGACAACCTGGACAGTGTCATCAAAAGATGAGCTTGACAGAAAAAAAAATCTCACTTTAACTACAAAACAGAATATAAAACCCCCACAGAGGTCAGACGAAAAGTCATTGTCCCCACAACATCTAGAAACAATCTTAAATCTTCTAATAGCAAATAACATATCAAGCTCAGTTGTGAGCCGCATGGATACCCTGCCAAATACAATCACCCAATACTTATCATCCAGATAGTGGACCAAAAGTAACAAATTTAAGCCCATCCCAGAGTGTTCAATGACACTTTAGTATGACCCTTGGTAACTTTAACGGCAATCATTAAAAAAAAAATCGCATTATATATTTCTTAGGTTTCACTCTTATCCCTTAGAGGTTAAAAAAAAAACAACAACTTTATTTCCATTTCAATACAATGGGTATTCGTCAGCCAGGGCAAGCCCCAACCCCCCACTGTGGTGTCCAACCACAGCAGTTCCTGCCAGTAAACAGTTTAAACTCTCGGTCTTGGACGGGAACCGATCTTTCGACCTCGTGAATGCGAAGCCAGCGCGTTACCACTGTACTAGCCAGCAGCTCTCCCTCTTTCACTCCATTATTTATATTGTTTTTTTTTTCGTCTTTTGTAAAAACCGTAATAATCTGTTCGTATATCTGATACATAGGACATCATAAATAATAATGCCACAGCCACTCACGGGTCTAATTTGACCCGTCCCACTTTAAGAATGAATATCTATAATGCCAGCAATCACCAGATAACCAAAAGAAATTAAGATTTTTTTTTTTTTGGAAAAAAGAAAAAAAAAAACAGTAATGTAGACAGATATTGATGGCGCATCCGTTGTGGTCGACGAAGGGGACCTACAGGTGATAAGTGGTGAGGCACTTCTTGAAGAGCTCATCTCACACAATGGGGAAGATTTTTTTTTTTTTTTAAGATATTCCAATGAATTTGAAGATTTTGATACCTTCTAAACCATGGAGTATTTAGCCTCTAAACAAGTTAACGAGCTGCATAGATAAATACAACACTTCAAGCTCAGCGATTAATGTAAATGCCATCAGCGTGAGAGAACTGCAAAATAAAATGTTCCTATGAGCTGAGAGCAGAGGCTCATACGGATATTCAATAGCAGGAGAGGAACATCATGAATCTATGATCAGTAGATATATTGGTGTAAATATATTGGAAGATTTATCTCCTAAAATGAGTAGAAATAACTCAGCAAAGGCAGTGTCGCTATCTAATCAAACATAATGGTGGTATTTAAGCATATGGACAGGGAAATGCACATAAAAATTCACATAAATTATATGAAACCTAAGCATGAATATCTAGCACTCCTCTGGAATCCACACTTGAAAAAAGTATATGGCTAAATTCTAGAAAACTCAAAGACATACTACGAAATTGGTAACAGATATACAGTGTACACGATCTCAATTACAAAGAAATGGCTAAGAGAGTTAGACTTACCAACACCGGATGCTAAGAAAGATGGGACTTTGGTGACGGTTATTTAATTCCTCCATGGTTTTGACTTGAAGGATAAGTTCCTATTATGTGATATTGGTGGATCTATAACTTAAGGTTGTTTGAAATTTCACAAGAAAAGTTATTTACAGGAAGTGAGAAAATACTTTTTAGTAGACTTTATGAAGTGACCAATTTTAAATACATCCATAGTTTTAAGAACAGACATGATAATTATTTATGAGTAAAAATAAGCCTGGCCAGGAGATGGGAGTCACGACTAGGGTTTTTTATTATTTACAATGATTGGAGTCCTCTTTGTAATATGGTCGGCAGAGCCTAAGTTCACACATTCACCATACATACCGCGATCACTCCTCTTAGCATCTCAGGAATAAAAGGGTGCCACATTTACCCCCTCCATAAATACTGGGTCACTCACAAAGTATATGGTAAAGAATATTCGGCCATCGGCCACATCAAGGTTACCCCCACAGTTTCACCATCTGGTAATCCCCCTCTCCGGGGTAACTGTACTAGCAGGTGCTAGAGCAAAATAAATGTATTTACAAAATGAAAAAAAATAAGATATAGTGTGAGCGATAGTGAAGGTGAACTTCAGTATTTGCACCTGCAAAGAATTGGGATCCCTGGAAGTGGCAATTGATCACAGACAAGCTCAAGTGATTTTTGCTTTTAAGGTGATATATCAATTAATATTTTGATTGGAGCACAAGATTTCTCTGATTCAGCCACTCCCCTTATAAGGGGGGATATGTATTTGGTATACGGATGGGATTATTATTATTATTATTATTATTATTATTATTATTAAGGGGGTCTGCCCCTCCTTTTACCTTTATTTAATTTTCCTGCTTTTACCCCTGAATTCTTCCCATCCTGTTTCCCTAATTTCAGTGATGACGCCCTGAATATGGTTGAGAAAATTCACTCGTAGCCATCCCTGATTTCTCCCCCTCATTCTATCCCATTTATCTAATATCCAGTATTGAAAAATTATATTCATCATGAGGATGGGATTATACTTCCCGAAACTCATTTTTTTTTTCTTGGATGTTCACCCTTGAGGGTGAGCGGACCTTCCCTTGTCGCCCGCAGGTGGGGTGAGATTTTTGGAGTGTATGTGGTATTCGCTCTTGCGGGCGTATGGGCTTCCTGTTGGTGAGGAGGTGGGGTGAAATCTTGTTATTGTTGGTGATCGGGACTCACTCACACGACTGACTCACACTGTGACTGTCATATTTGGCACTGCAATTTCATTGGCAGAGTTCACCTGGTAACTGCATTAGACTGCAGATTACTGCATGAAACTAGTTGACTACAATCACGTCTGTCATTAGCCCTGCTAACACACAGACCCTCTCTCCTTTATACCTTTCATTCCTTACCTTACTGGCTGCAACTACCCCGTTTTCATCTGCTGGGTGGTAGTAGCTTCTGCATTGAGCTTGCTGTGAGCTACGGGCAGGTGCTGCTGGTGGGTTAAAACCAGCAGCACAGAGGGGAGGACCCCTGGTGAATTAACACCGTCCACTGCGTGTACCGCCACCCCAAAGCCTCGGTAACCTCCTTTAGCTATATTTTGGACGTTTTTAAGGAGATAATTTTAAAAAACAAACCAGTTTTTATATATGGCGATTTTAATGATGATCAACTAAAAAGAGAAAATAAAATGAGTAGACTTATTAAGAATTTAAATCTAGAACAGATTATAAATAAACCAACTAGAATCACTCCCACTTCAGTTTCCCAAATCGATCTAGTAATAACAAACTCCAAACATATGATAACTAAGTGTGACGTAATGCCAAGCCCTATAGCAGACCACGAGGAAATTGTAACGTCCCTAAATATTCGCAAACCAAAGAGACAACCAATCTTTAAAACATTCAGATGCTTAAGAAATTATTCACAAGAATTACTTTGTAGTTTACTTATGAATGAAGTACATAAATTAAATGAAATTCTATATACCGATAATATAAATAAACAAGTAAGAATTTTAACCAGTGTCTTATCATCATGTATAGATCGATGTGCACCACTCGTGACAAGAGAAATATTTCGTCCCCCCGCTCCTTGGATAACAGATGACATAAAAAACATTATGAAAGAAAGAGACAAACTACAAAATGAAGTAAAACTACAAAGAGATAATATCCCTTTAAGAGAAAAGTTTACAGAGCATAAGAAACAAGTAAAATCATTATTAAGTAACAGTAAGAAACAGTATTACAAAAATGAATTTCAAAACGCTAAAGGCAATATCTCTGATACATGGAAAATTGCTAAAACCATGCTTTCCAATAACTGTAATAAAAGTAGTAACATATCAATTATACCCGATGAGGTAGATGTAAGTGCTAAAGCAGAAGAGTTCAATAATTTTTTCGCTGAAGTGGGGAAAAAAACCTTTGAAAAAACAAAAAAAGAAATAATAAATGAAATCAATAATAGTAATGGTGGTAATAATAATGATGATGGTAGTAGTAATAATAATAGAAATGTTGATAATGGTGTAAATAATAATGATGGTGGTAGTAATGGTAATGATAATAGTGATGATGGTAGCAATAATAATAATAATGTAAATTTGGAAGAACATAGTGCATTCAATAGAAGTACTGATGTCTTTAACCCTACTACAGTAGATTGTAATACAGTAATCTTAGTAATAAAAAATCTGAAAGACTCTAATGCATATGGATCAGATGGAATTTGTTTTCGTTTTATTAGAGATTCATTATTTGTAATAGCTTATTATCTGACGGTAATAATCAATACTTCCATAGCTACCAATATCTACCCAGATTTATGGAAAAATCCCCATGTAATTCCTGGTTTTAAAAATGGAAATCCTGACGACGTCTCTAACTATAGACCAATCTCTTTACTACCAATTTTATCAAAGATACTTGAAAAGATTGTTGCAAATCAGTTAAGTGAGTTTCTTGAAAAAAATAAACTTATTGCAAAAAGTCAACACGGTTTCAGGCCAAAATTATCAACTGAAACTGCCTTATTGAAAATATCAGATGAAATATACAAAAATATAGACAATAAGAAAATATCATTGCTACTACTACTCGATCTTTCTAAAGCTTTTGATAGTGTAAACCATAGTATATTATTAGAAAAATGCAAAAAAATGAACATTGACCCAAGCTGGTTCGAGAACTATTTAAAAAACCGCTACCAGTCAGTCAGAATAAAAGATACAGTTTCAAGTTCCAAGAAGGTATTGTTTGGGGTCCCTCAGGGATCGATCCTAGGACCTATACTTTTTCTAATATATGTAAACGATCTAGTAAAATATTTACCTAACTGTTATGTCATTCAATATGCTGACGATACTCAAATCTTAATTGAAGGAGAAATTAATGATTTAGAAAATATTATTCGTAGAGCAGAAGAAATTTTGTATATGGCTAAACGTTACTTTCTAAAAAATGGTCTGTTACTTAATGAAACTAAAACCCAATCTATTCTTATCGGATCCAGACAATTATTATCAGAAGTTGATGACAATCTTCATATAAATTTTAACGGTAATATCATTAAGCCAATGAACTCGGTAAAGAACCTAGGTGTCTATTTTGACCGTTACATGAATTTTGAAATGCATATAGATGAAATTTATAAAAAAGTAATGGGTACTCTAATATATCTAAATAGGGTAAAAGACTCATTTGAAACATCAACTCGTATAATAATTGTCCAGTCCTTAGCTATGAGTTTAATTAATTACTGTCTCAAAGTTTGGGGATGTACAAATAAGACTCAATTACAAAGAATACAAAAGTTACAAAACTTTGCAGCACGAGTGGCTGTTGGCAATGTAAGAAAATACGAGCACATCTCTCCTGTTTTAAAAGATCTAGAATGGATAAAGATTAGAGATAAATATGTTTTTGATATATGTACCTTTGTTTTTAATATACTAAGAAACAATATTCCTGATTGCTTGTATAATTTTTCCACAGTAAGCTCAGT